>MU224522.1:2226035-2245453 GCA_018584345.1 Thuja plicata | reverse complement strand
TATATATATACATATATATATATATATATATATATATATACATACTGAATATTATATTAAAGATATCTATTGAAGGTTAGTGTAATATTTATGGGGCCTTATTGTGCATTGGCTTCATTTCTAAGTCTTAGCATGAGGAAAACATATAATGTGATTCAATAAAGTAACATTTTGGTTAAATTTTAATCATTCATTTGATCTTTCTTTCATAGGGAGTAATCTAAAGCCCAGAGATAAATATTATGGATGCTCTCTCTAAAGTTTGTGATAGAGAAGATCATTTGAATCAATTTAATAAATTTAAGGACCAAACACTGTCACTTGGAGTAATCAATGTGATACCCAATATACCTTCAATGTAGAAGCTTCTATATTCACATAATTTCTTGGAAAAATTTGGTAATTGATTAGAGACAACATGCATTCTTTTAGCATAGATTTACCTTTGAAGTTCATTGTGAATTATTTCTTGGCATTATTTTTTTGTTGTTGAAGGTTCACAACCAAGGTTCTGAACCTCTTTGGATTAGAGCCAAGGACTGAGGGGTATCCATTCTGCTGAAATCCACCCGAGGCATGATCCTGACCTCATCCCTAAACAAGACTTGATACCTGATGGGCTCAATGAGAACCAAACAGCTTCACTAGCAGACCAAGGGACCATTGACTCTTGGCATGATTTTTATTCTAGTTTGAGTGAATGAAATCAAACTTGTTAGCAAGGGTTTGAGGTAAACAAAGATTTGAGCATTTATTTATAGAGATGTTGGACTGATTTATGGGAAAATATTTTTGTATTTATTCTAGTGGTTTCTAGCTGCGTTGGAAAATTGAGCATCACCATTTGGGCGAACAATTTAGAGGGAAACCAAAGGAGTATATGATTGTGAATTCTGGGCAAATTTAGGAGGTAAAAACTACATAATAATGACAACAATTTTTGTGATCACTTTCATATTTTTGGATACCAACTAATTTTTGTGGACAAAAATTACATATATCATTTTTGGGTAACAAGGTAAAAAAATGACGTGTTCTAATTTAATATTTCTTGTGTAATAAATTGGCAAGTATATTGATATAATTTGTATGCCAACTTCATTTGATGAACCTAAATAATGTTGGCATTTTATTTGGGTATTTTTGGCTATTTGAATTCATAATCTTTATGCAAGCAAATTATTTCATAAATGGTCCCTAAATCTTTAAAAAGCTAGTAAGGATAATTACATTATACTAGTAAGGGATTTTCATGAGATCACAATCTATTTATCTACTTATGACATTATTAATGACAATATTTTTCCTACATGTTATGTAGTCTTATAACCATAGAACCATATTCTCTTTTAATGAAATAACTTATTTTATACTTTCACAATGATCACGCTTTTATATATTATGTTAGTTTTATGAGTACTAAAGCTAGTCTTTATATGATCCTATTCATGTTGTAAACATAACTCCTACAAGCAACATTTTTGCTAACTTTCCTCTTAATCAATTTAGCAATCTAAAATATTTAATTAATTTGGTGTCATTCGTCTAACCTAAATTCAAAATTTAACATTTTCATCCTAATTATTTAATTTTCCTCTAATGCTAATTAAATAACTTTAATATGTAATTAATATATTTTCTTTATTTTAGTTAAATAATATTTATTATTTATTTAAATAAAATTTTCAATTTCTGTCACATGATTAAATAATTAGTTTAATTATTTAATCAGTTAAAAATAAGTCTTCTATAATTAAGTAGATTCCTTTAATTTATTTAATTATTTATTCCCTCATACACAATTAAATAGTTAAGTTTTCCACTTCCACCTGCCTAATTGTCAATCTCTCTCAATCTAACTCATCAATCGATCATATCAATCTTTCATCATGCGGTCAATCATCTCTCAATCAATCTACTTATCCTTTCAGTTCTTTCAATCCATCTAAGACATGCAGGTTGTTCTATCTCAGTCAAGTTAGTCATTCAAAATTGAGTAGCTATTTCTACCTTGTTGTCATCACCAATAAACCTATCTTTTTTTTTTTGGTGACCTGAGAGCATCTTTTATCACACTCCTCTATTTCAAGATAGTCAACTAGAGGTTGGAATTTATCAACAATCAGTTACAGCTGAAAAATGACCTTTTACTTTTTGGTGAAGAACTAAAAAGAATAACAATGTGAGGTAGGATAATTATTAATGTTATGGATTGGACTGAAATGGCTCTTCTTACGCTACATTCTACTGGTCCTTCTCCTTGCTCTCCTTCGGCTTCATTTTATCGGTCTCTCTACAACAAATTTTTTAAGGAATCCTCTTCTACTGAGGTTCTACCTTCCTAAAAATGCAACTTCGACGACCAGTGGCTTTCTTCCCCACCTCAACCTCATTCCTCTTCCATTGGGCATTGGCGGCTTGTGAGTATTCTTTCTATCGATAAAATAGATTATCAATTGGATTTATTCACAAGAACTAGATATGCTCGGGACTCTTTGTCTTGACTCTCCATCTGTAATTTAGCCAAACCCCTTCCTGATGGTTCCATCATCTATCCAAGTGAGCCCTTGCAGCCTTTAGGAGATATTTTCCTTATAATGTTGAAGGCATTCCTTCTATAGAAAAATAAAACCCTTAGACTAAGGTAGAATCCATAAAGCATCCCAGATCTAGGGATTCACGTAAACCCTCTTGGAAGGTTCATCATAGGGTTATTCATGATCCCATTACTATGAAAAATAAAATTTCCTCCCTTGTGGTTTTAGATTCGGATCTTCCCTCTCCTAAAGCTAGGTGGTTTTATCCCCGAGATTCCAAAGACCCCTTACTTCCCACCACATCGAAGGTTTCATCCAATTAATTCCCAACAACGTTTATCCCCTTCTGATGGCATGCTTACCCTAAACTCCCATGATGGTATGATTAAGAATTCACAAGCTATGTGTAAATCTCTTGGTGTCTTTTTAAGATGGAATGGTTTTGGGGTTCCATCTTCAAAAATTGCAGAGTGGCTGGCAAATCAATATCCAAAACAAGTAAGTACAGTTTTACTTTCAGAGGATTTTATTTATGGAGGATGCAAAAATATTGATTTAAAATTTAAATTGCTTAGTGAAGGATGCCCTAATTATATAAATATCAATTTTACGATTTTGGACTGGTCGCCTTATTTTAAACCTAGTAGTTTAAAGGACTTCTCTATGGAGAGGGAGGTTTTACTCCCGGATCTCCCTATTAAATTTATTAATGAGGAATATTTTAGGAAAATAGGAAATTTTCTAGGTAAATTTGTATGGTTTGTGGATAATCCCTTTATCCAATCTGATAAAACCATTATTGTTTGGATGGATATTAATATCTGATGAACTACAATTGATTGTATGTTTGAAGTCATTGATTTGATGATCAACCGAGTTACTAATGTGATGATAGACATTAATCAGTTAATGTATTGTCATTGATGTCAATTTGTTTTGATTATCATCATGGTTACAAACATTTATTATGGATTAAAGATCTGGAACAAATAAAGTTTATGTGGTTGATAATTGAAGAGTTCTATATACATCGAGTTGGAATAGTGGACACCGAACAAACACAGTGTATACCAAGCATAGTGTTAACCGAGCTAGGTATCACCGACATATCATGGTATTGATAGAGTAAATAAACTAAAGGTTGACTAAAATGATGAGATGGCAATTTGTTTATGATTTTGAGGTAATTGATAACGTTTTTTATGTTTATCAAATGGATATGAAAATTCAAGATGATCAGACAAAGGAGATTGAAACATATTTTTGACACAACTCTTGAGGAATGTTGAAGCAGTAAAATCAACAATGTAGATTAAGCGGAAAAATATAAGGATGGAGATTAAATGACATATTATGTCTATTTAAAGAGATACGAGATTCATTATGAAGTGCACACACACATGCATATTGTTGAAGAGATTAAATTCATGCATGACTGATCAAATTGGTTGAAGACAGAACTGAGCATTTTTGTAGACATCATCGAGCGACAGAGAAAGAGCATTTATCAACTAGAACAAAGTATGAAGAATCAGAGAGACTGAATTGAATACTAATCAGAGGTATTATTTTTCTTAGCATAGATTTGAAAACCTGAAAAAAAAAAGTTGTATTTGAATAAGATCCTTACTATATCAGTTTAACCATTGTTATAGATAAATATCTTAACTGAGTGGGACTTAACAGTCTTTTTATTTTTATGACATTCAATGAATGTTGATTTTTTTCTTTTTGACCTCATAGTGAATGATTGGTCAAGGGAGAATCCTCTAACCAAGTCACACCTAATAGTGTGCATTGTAAACTTTAATAAGGTTGGCTCTTCACTGACCTCACTTCAGAAGAAGGAATTATTTTGGGTTACTAATCCTTAGCAGGTGCCAGGGTTTCCACATTCAAAAATTATGTGTTAATGTGTATGGATGTGTTGGATTGTTATATTTATTTACAAATTACTTTATCTGCATTGATCGGTAATCATAGTATTTGTTTTACTACTACTCGGTAGATGAGTTTGAGATGACAATTTATATTTCACCGTGTTGATTTATATGTTTGAAATTGTTTTTATATACATCTGGGAGTATCTGGGACTATAGGATAACTGGAAATAAAAAATTCACCCCCCCTCCTCAGTTATCTAACAATTGGTATTAGACCATATAATGCTTAGAAGGAAGGTTTTAAAAGACTTAAGCTAAAGATCCCAAGATGGATAAGAAATATATGCCTAAGCTGAACAAGGACAACTTCTCAACATGGAAGGGTAGAATGAGACTATATCTGTCATGGATTGGAAATGATATAACACAATACTTGGATACTGATTTCACCTTACCTATTGGACCTTTGACTATTGATCAACTGAGAGAAAGACATGAACACAATACTAACTATTGTCAAAATTGTTCAGCTCAAATGAAATTAGTCTACCGACTAGACTATCAATTGTAATATTATTTTCAGGTGCTTCTCTCATTTCATGTATTGCAGAGACTCTAATAGAATAAATAGGTAATAACATTCTGAGAATGTTTCTTACAATAGTGTCTTCATCAATAACTCCACCTGCTCCACGAATAACATTCACAACCTCCTTGATTTGGTTACTATACTATGATATGTTTTCTCCTTCTCTCATTCGCATGTCATCAAACTTTCCTCTGAGACTTTTAGCTTTATCTCTTTGCACATTTGCATATCCTCCATCAACTAGTGTAAGTGTGTCCCACATCTTCTTGGCTAATGTACATGCCTTGACATCCTCAAATTTGACAATAGTGTTGTCCTACTGTTGAGTCTGCATTTATGTCATCTCTAAAAATTAGTAAACCTGGTAACAAACACATGATAAGAAATGATAGTGACAGGGACAGTGATGAGAGAACTTGATGAACTTGAAGCATTAATGGCCAAAAGACTTCATAAAGGTAAAGGAAGATATAAAGGTAAACTGCATTTGGTATATATGCTTTAATTGTAAAGAAATTGGACACTTTTCTGCCAGATGCCCTAAAAGGAAAAAGGATAAAAGAAATAATGAAAGATCTAATGAGAGAAAGTATGACAGAGAAGATGATCAAGAATAAAGAATAAAATGACAGTATGATAGAAGGAGTAACCGAGATTACAAAGACAAAGGAAAGAAGGCATATTACCTTGTTGAAGATGAAGATAAAGAAACTGACACCGACACCAACACTAATAAAGATATTGAGATAGTGTTTGTAGTTTTGAAAGAAGATTCAGAAGAAGATGAAAGGTATGTTGAAACAACACTTATTTCTAAAGTTAGAAAGAATGGTATTTGGGTTATTGATAGTGGTTGTACACATCATATGAATGGAGATAAAGAAAATTTTGAATTTCTTGAGCATTATAATGGTGGATCTGTTAGAATGGGAAATGATACACCTTGTCCAGTGAAAGGAAAAGGGACTATATTGCTGAAAAATATGATCAAATGTGAGAATGCATATTGGGTGAAAGGACTTAATTATAATCTGTTTAGTGTTTTACAATTAAATAACATAGGTCACCAAGTTGTATTTGAGAACATAAATTCTAAAATCTATGATGAAATAGGAAAGTTGATCGGCACTGGAGAACAATCAAAAGGTATTCTATTCTATCTTGACACTGCTGAAACTTCTTGTGTGATGGCTAGAAATGAAGATGTGTGGTTGTGGCATAAGAGGTTATTTCATGTGAATTTTGACAACATGGTTAAAATAAGTAAGAAAAGGAAAGTAAGAGGCTTACCAAGCATATCTAAACCTTACCATGTCATGTACAAAGATTGTCAAATGGAAAAATGTCAAAATCTAGTTTAAAGAGAAATTTTTTCATATAATGCCATTTTGGAACTGGTTCAAAGCAACTTATGTGGACCTATGAGAACACAGAGTTATTATGGTGATAGATACTTTATTTTATTTATTGATGACTATTCTAGAATGGAGACTATCACATTCTTAAAACAAAAATATGAAGCATTTAAGATGTTCAAATGGTACAAAGCTAAAGTGGAAAAAGAAAGTGGTAAAGAACTAAAATGTTTAAGATCAAATAGAGGAGGAGAATTTATTTCTAATGATTTCACTAACTTTTGTAATGAGCATGGAATTACGAGACAGGTTTTTGCACTGAGGACACCGCAACAGAATGAGATTGCTGAAAGCATAAATAGATCCATTGTGGATTGTGCTAGAATGCTGATGATTAAAAAGAGTGATACACAAGTATATTGGAGGGAAGCTATTAGTACTACTATATACACATTGAACCGAGTACAACTGAAGAAAGATTCAAACAAGACACCTTATGAGTTATGGTATGGTTACACACCTAATATGAGTTACTTTAAAATATTTGTAAGTCAATGCTATATTCTGAAAGATGATAGAAATGAGAAATTTGATTCAAAAGGTGATGGAGGAATATTTTTAGGATATTCTACTAAGAGAAAATCTTATAACTGTTTGAACAAGTATTCTGACAAGATCATTGAAAGTGCAAATGTAAGAGTTGATGAATTTGCTAAGAAGAATGATGCTGAAAGTAAAAGAGAACCAAAAGACTACATTAGATTTTTTTACATTGAGGATCCTAACACTTTTCCCAAGAAATTGCCTAACATTACCAAGCAACGAGGTAATGTTATCAAGCATCAAGATGCACCAACTGAGAATCAGGAAGATGTTGCAACAAGAGATCATAATCATAAACCAATTGGAGAACACAATAAAGAACAAAGAACTGAACCTATACTTGTAAAATATGTAAGAATACATCATCCACAAAATCAGATTATTGGAGACAAGAGAGCTGGCATGAGGACACAAAGTAAGTTGAATTATAAAACATGTTTGATTTGTTAATTTGAACCTAAAACTGTTAGAGATGCACTTGCAAATGATGAATTAATTAAGGCAATGGATGAAAAAATTGAGCAGATACAGAAGAACAAAACATGGACATTGGTACTGAGACCAAGTGATAAGAATGTAATTGGCACCAAATAGATATTCGGAAACAAATTGAATGAGAATGGAGATGTTACACGAAATAAGGCAAGATTAGTATGCAAAGGGTACACACAAGATGAAGGTATTGACTATGGAGAAACTTTTGTACCCATTTCTAGACTTGAAGGAGTTAGAATATTGCTTGCTTATGCTTCTTACAAATGATTTAAAGTATATCAGATGGATGTTAAATTTGCATTTCTAAATGGAATACTTGAAGAAGAGGTATACATTGAACAACCTAAAGGTTTTTTTTATCCTAATCAGACAAACAGGTATGTAAGTTGTACAAATCTTTGTACGGACTGAAGCAAGCACCAAGAGCATGGTATGAAAGACTACACTCCTATCTTATTAGTATTGGATTTTTTAGAACAAGTGATAAAAACAACTTGTACTTGAAAGGAGGAACTGATGATAAGATTATAATTGCTAAAAATTTTGTTGATGATATTATATTTGGAGGAAATGATAACTTATGCAAATCATTCAATGATGAAATGAGAAAAGAATTTGAAATTTCAGTGTTTGGAGAGATCAAAATTTTCTTGGCTTGCAAATTTTACAACAGGATGAAGGCATGTACATTACTCAATAAAAGTACATCAAGTAAGTATTGAAGACATTCATAATGGAAGATTCAAAACCAGTTGGCACACCTATGGTCACTGGATGAAAATTGAAAAAAGATGATAAGACAACCAAGGTAAATCATACATTGTACAGATCTATGATTGGAAAATTGATGTATGTTGTACACACTAGAACATATATTGCACAAGTAGTTAGAATGTTAGGATTGGATAATACTGGGAGGGAGGGTGAATTAGTATTATAACACTTAATTAAATTATTCAACCATTTATGTATTAACCATAAACTTGCAATAAAAAAAAGAACATAAGAAAATGACACAGTACTCATAACACCATATTTTGTTTTTGAGGAAACCCTGGCCAAGGGAAAACCCCAGTGGGGATGGTACCCACAAGCATGTACTAAAGTATAATGTCCCTATAAGGAGACCTAGCCCTGTTAGGAGCTGAATATTACATAGCATATTTACTTGTTGAAGGAATTACAACCCTGTTAAAGGTTCACAACACCCTATTAGGGGCCAACTAAGCTTACAACTCTTACAATATAATTTAGGTTATAAAGTGTTTTCAGTCATGAACAAAAAAAAGAAACACTAGTGCTTAGATAGTTCCTTTATTGTTCTTCAATGATCTCTATCATTCTTTTCTCTACTATTTGCTCACCAACTCATCCAACTAACCAAATCCATTATTACCAACATCTATCTTTATCAAAAATATCTTACATATATATCTCACAACTTTACAAAGTCGGCTCTCAATATGAATATTACAAATATTACTAAGTCGACCTTCAGTACAAAATACATTTAATATAGTAAATACCAAATTCATAGTCGGTGCTCTTGCATAGTCAATGTGGAGGTTATCAACAACTAAAATAAAACTTCAATTGTCAGGATTCCAAGCCATACTCCCTCAATCTTTGCTACTGTCAAACTGCTATGTTTCGTTGTTCTGCTGCTGTCTGTCTGTCTTCAATTCTGACTAACTCACTATAGAATCAACCAAAACCAAATTGATCTTAGGTGGAGGTAATAAATATCCCATACTATCTTCCTCTAATCTCTCTTTCCCTAAATCACCAATCTCAATCTTTGACATCCAAAACACTTTTGTATCTCTGCTTCTACACTTAGTCAATTTATGAGTCATCAGAGCTTATCTTTACTAGAATCGATCTGAAACCCAGATGTGTTGCCATAAATGACAACCAAAAATTAAATCACATTTACACAAAATTGATTACTTCCCAACAATCTCTCCCTTTGGCATTGATGGCAACACTTAACAAAAAAATGAATAAGTGTTCCAACAAATTTATCTCCTCTATAATCTTCCTTTCTTTTTCCTTTTCTCTTTTCTTTTCTTCTCCTATATAATTTTTTTATTATATATACATCTATATTTTTTTTCTCTTCTCCCCCTTTGACAACAATGACAAAGGTGCATATAAAACAATAGGTTTTAGTGCTTTCTCACCAGTTTCAGAATATCCTGAAAGGAATCTTCCAAGATCTTCACTTCTGCAGTCCATGTTTTGAACAAAATTTGGCTAATTTGAATTAATCCATTCAATGCAAATGATGTGGTCTCAGCTTCTTTCAATTCTGTGGGCATATATTTATCTAATGAATCTATTACTTTCTCCAATTCTAAGAGATGAACCTCAAGTATTGATAACTTAGGAGTGATAAAGCTCTTCAACAAATTGAATCTTGTCAATACTCTCCCTTTCTGATTATCTAATACACTGAGTTTAGCCAAAATCCTTGTGACTTCTTTGTCTAACTCTGTTATGGATTGTGAAGATGTTTCACAATCATCCATCATACTGTTCAAAGCTGCCCTCTCTTTGGAAATAATGTCTTCTACATTCTGAACATGCCTTATTGGATTCATGCAATAACTAAACAATTTTATCCCATGTCCAATGCAACTCCTTGCATTTGTTAAGAAATTTTTCACAATGCCTAAGTCCCATGTGATAGATTTGCAAACTATTGTTAGCTTCTTCTCTGAGTATGTCTTCTCTTCCTTCTCCTCTACTATATTCAATAAGTTCTCATAGTTCCCATCAAATTCATCAAGTGTGATTCTTGGATTCTCAATGTCATCTTTGCTCTGGAAAACAATAGGTACTGGAAGCAATTTTTTTATAGTATCAATTTCTCTTGTAATTACTTTTTCCTTCTTGTCTCCTTTCTATTATGATCTTTCCTTAGCTTTGTTCAAAGTAGTAAATTCCAATTTTACTAATTCAACTTCATCCATGCTATCAACATTTACATCACTACTTGCCAAAAATGAAATGGATGATGTGTTTACCTCTTTCTGATCTATCTTTTGTTATTCTTCCTTCTTCTGCTCTTCTTCCTTCTTCTATTCCTCTTCCTTCTTCTATTCTTATTCCTCTTTGTGTTTAGCCTCATCTACCATAGAAGTGTCCATATTCCCTGAAAAAGGATCCTTTCCATCTTGAAAGGTGTCAAGAGTTACTTCTACACCAGAAACATAGAAATCTGGTGGTGGATCTACTTCGCTCTTCTTAGCAGTTGTATCTATTGCTTTTGATCTTTCACCCATTCCCAATTGTGTGGGATAAGTGGTCTTAGGAGGTGAGGGCTTGTTAGAAGTATTACTCATCAGTATCTTCTCTAGTGCCTTCTGAATTTCCTCAGTGACTTCATCATATTTCCTCACCATGATTTTCAATAATCTCATCTTCATCCTTAATAGAGGTTTTAGTTCCTTGTATATTCTGTCCCTTTCTTGTACTGATATCATAGGTAGCATGTTATCAATTTCTTGGTTACTGATATCACAAACAACATGTTATCAATTTCTTGGTTCCCATATAGGTCTATAGGTATGCTTCCTTCAATTTCTAACAGTGTCTTCTTGAAAGTAAGTGTTCTATCACAATGTCCTCAATTTTAAGCTTGTCTGCTTCATACATGTTATAGTATTTATCAATTGTGACCAATTTGCCTTGTTCTAATGCTCTCTTCTCTAGCATCTTTAGGTCAGGTTTCCAAATGTGTTTTTCTTCTTTCTTCTCTTCTCCTACTGTGCTCTTCTCTTTAGGTGATGTTTGCATGCTTGACCTTGTTACTCTAGAAGTACTATTTTCAGTTTGTGTTGTTTGTTATTCAGGAGGAGGTGGACTATCTACCATGACTACCTCAGGAGTGGGAGGGGCTACAATACTTCCACTTGCTGGTCCAAGTGATCTTTCCGTCATCTTCTTTTTGACTTCTTTTAGTTCCTCTTTTGTCAACCCAGCTTTTACTCGGCATTCATGTACAAGATTCTCAATATTTCTCTTCCTTAGACCTCTAGTCTATTCTTCTCTCACCTTTGCTGAGTTTTCCTCATAAGTTCCCCATCTTTCCTCTATTGTATTGATTTCTGATGCAAGGACATGTTCTACTTGCATGGTAAGTACCTCAAAACTTACTTCATAACCCATGGGATAACACCATTTATTCCTGGGTATAATTACTTCAAAGCATACACAATCAGTTTCAACCATGAAATAGATTGTATCTTTGTACTTGTATGCACCCTAAAATGGTCGCCTAGACTATGGGCCCCCATTTATCAATTTATCAAATTCCTCAATCAATGCTTTGCAACATTTTCAATTGAAATCAATTTCTTTGATCAAATCATGATTAATTCAATTATTTCAATATTTCCTAAGGTTTGATAATTTCATCAATTATCTTATTTAATTAAAAGAAAATAATTCCTTTTTATTAAATAAAATAATCTTATTTAATTAAAATTCTTTTTTAATTAAATAATCTTATCTTATTTAATTATAATCTCTCTTAATTAAATAACATTATCTTATTTAATTAAAATATCCCTTTAATTAAATTAAATAATCTTATTTAATTAAAAGAAAATCCCTCTTTTAATTAAATAAAACCCACTTAAATTCCTCTTTGTTGAAAAAGGAAATAAATTAAATAAAAATAAATAAAGTTCCTTTTTCTACACATCTTCCTAAGTGGTGGGCTTTTTGCCTCTTAATCATAGCCTTTGATTTTGCCTTTTGAAGATATGAACACATGGATCAACCAAGATTTAATCTCCATCATTGCTTATTTTATTTTTGCCTCTTAATCTCTCCCATTAATTTCTCTTTATAAGGAAACCTCTCCTTCTCATTTGAAAAAATTAAGATTTTAGGCTATTGTTATGCTGCAGGTTTGGAGAGCAATTTTGGAGGAGATTTTGAACACTTGAGCTTGAATATTGCAACTTCTCTCTTCTTTTCTTCTTCTTTCATGCCCCATGGCAATCCATTTAGATTAATTTTACACTTACATGTTAGATTACATTCATGTTTCCTTTCATAGATTAATCTTTCATTTGTATTTCCTTTCATAGAATAATCATGCATTGTTATCATATAGATTAATTTCCTTTCTTGCATTGTTATCATATAGAATAGATTTCATTTGCATGCATACTTGATGATCATGGAGACTAGCATTCTTGATTTTCCTTTTTGAATCTCTCATTTTATTGTGTACTTGCATGGGCACAAACTAGGTCAATCTGAGGGCCTCCATTACAAACACTTGCACTCCATGAATAGAGAGCTATGAGTCACCATTTGAGATGTCATTCTTGAGCAATCTTGGATACAATGATTCATAGAAGTGTGACACATTTTTAGCACACATTTTTGGCACCCATCGTGAGGCATGATGCTCTTTATTTTCCTTCATTTTATTCAGATTTTCAAATTTTCTAATCTTTACATGGTTATTTATTGAGGTTTTTCAAGCCTAACCCTTGTGTAAGATGAGTTGAAGACAAAACCTAGGGTTTTTCTTGAAATATTTGATCATATCCCCCAAATGGCTTGGAGTTTTGGTCTGAATTTTTTTTTGCAAATTGGAATTGGGTCAAAGGTTTCTCAATTTGAAAATCAGATTTTTTGGATCATTTTTCCGTGATTTATAATTTTTTTATGATTTTTCATGAAAATTTATTTCTGGTCGCAAATCAAAGAATGTTTTGGAAAAATTTACATTTCTGAAAAGTTCTTAGAATTCTATAGGGAATATGTTCTCTGTGTTTGTTTTTTTTATTACAAATAATGGCTTAAAAATTTGATCTTTAAAAACTGGTCTATTTTGATAAAAAAGGGTCCCTAGGGCACAAATCAGAAAATATTGCTAAAAAATTTAGATTTTTAGAAATCTCTCTATTTTTTTAACAAGGGTCTCTTTTCTGCATTTAGAGTTTGGGATTCGAATTCATGTCATATAGGTCCAATCTTGTTGACTAGGACAAAAATCAAAATTAGAAAAAGGCATTTAATGATTAGCTTGCACTTATTTTTCACATGGTTCAATGCATGATGTGAGTTGTCATTTTGGATTATTTGTTGGTTATTATTACTCCTAACAATTTATTTTCATATCTAACCCTAGGGTTTGCATAAGTTGAATATAAATTGCATATCTTGTTTGCTTATTTTCTTGTCTTGCTTGTTGGAGAGTTTGTGGCTTGCTTTCACAGAAAAGCTCAACAAAAGAAACAATAAGGTAAAATATACTAAGCGCGTTGCTTTGGACTTGAGGTATTTTGTTGCATCTCTATAATATTTAGATTTTGGAAATAAAAATGAACCTCTCATGTGTTTAGATTGACTGTTTCTTGCTTTCATAGATCACATTTCCAATTTTTTCTCTAAAGAATGAACCTAGATTTGCTTTCTTGCATATATGTTTCACATAGTAATTAGGCCCTATGAACATTATTTGTGGAGATCTTGAGAGAGTGGGATTCATTCGCTTGTCTTACATGCGAAGCTCTTCTTGACGATAGATCCCCTTGTAGGTAGGGAAGGATTTGTTATTATCTCACTTGGTTTGGTCTTCAACTTTTGACGATACTTTCTCTCTTGAGATTAGTGGTCATTGTTGTTGATATACAAACCTTGGGTGAGGTGATTTCAAATTATTGGGTCAATTAATATTTCTTTCTATGTTTGGGTGAGGTGAAGAGGCTAAAGGATTATGCTCTTTTCCCTTTTGGGAGAATCAGAAACTTGGAACCCTTGAATCCGAACCAAGTCCCCATGTGGTTTATATTGTGAGTCTTCCTTGTTAGAGAGGGTTAACCATAGTGGAAATTCCCTTTATTGGGTAAACCATGTGGATGGAACCTCAAGTGATAATAACCATTTTTTCTATGGTAGCAACAACCGCTATATAAATGTCCTTGTGGAAGAAATCTCCACAGTTGTGGTCTCTTGTTGGGTTGTCAGATCTCCTCAGTAGCTCTTGATTGATTAAATTCTTGGACTGTGTCAAAAAATTGGTGTGCTGAGATTGGATTTCACCCACTTGAGATTGCAAAAGTTGCAGAGTTGACCATTACTACAAACCATAGTGCAACCAAAATTTTCTTTTCTAGGACTATGTGCGTGTCTGAAAAACATTTTGAGAACATACACAAATAGAATCTTTAGGGAGTAGAATACTACGACACTATTCTTGTTCATGTGCAAGGTTGCTTTGCCCCTTTATCATTGTTTGAAGATAATTTTTTTCTTGAACTCCCTGATTTCTATCTTACGTGCCTGATTAATGATAAAAATATGTTAATGCATCTAGTTGGTCAATTAAAATGAACAAATCTGAGTTCCCGACTGATAACAACTTCAATAGATCTCCACAAAAGTGTTGTTACATGTTTCTCAACATCCAAATGAATGTAAATGGTATCAAGTTGCACAAAATGATTCTTGGTCTTCTTTCTTCCACATCTCCCATGCCTTCCTAGTCTCCCATTTCCATCCTTTCTCTTCTTCCTTCATGATTCTTCCTCTTCTTCCTAAGCTCTTCACATATTCTTGTTTCTTTTCCTCTTATTATCTAGTCTAAATTCTTCTATTCATCTCTTCTGGCACTTCCATGTTTGATTCCTCCTCTTCCAGAACCATGAATTTTAACTATCTTGTTATGGAACCTCTCTTGAAAATAGATGATCTCAAACTCATTTCTCAATTTGAAGAGTATTATTCCTCCAAAAATCACATGGGTAATAAATTTATGACAAAAATAGAAAAAAAATGATTGAATCAAATGCCTTTGCTAGGATCATACACATGATCTTGTGACAACCTCTTTCTTCCAAACATCTTTCATCTTCTGAGTCTTCTCATCTTTCCTCATCATCCAAGCCTTCTTCCTCCACTAGGTCTTCACTTTCCTCTTCTCTACAATCTCTTTCTTCTTCTACTTCTCCCAAGAGTCATACTTCTCTTTTGAAGACATACCATAATGAGAAACATGACAATCCTTGTGATACCTCTTCCATGAAGAGTGACACACCCATTTTTTATGACTATGATGACTATGATGACTATGATGATGGACAATATATTGATACCTATGACACCTCTATTCTTGAAAATCCTCCGAGTCATGTGCTCGTTCTTACTGGTAATGGGTGTTCACATTGGATAGATTGTGATAGTGATCCATATGATTCTGGTTTTGAAGGAGACATTGATGATTTTTGTGAGCAATACCTGGATGATACATATACTTCTATTGAGGAAGAGAAAGCTCACCGTGCTGATTATAAACGTAAATACTATAAGAATCACAACTCTAAGGATTCTCATGCTGAAAATAAAGATTTCACTCTCAAGCAATATCATGTTAATGATGAAACATTGTTTTGTGATGATTCCCTTCCACCCTCTACTTCCTCCAATACTCATACATCTCCTAAAGTCTCCAATTTTTTCAAATCTTTCACAAATCCTTCGTAATACCCACTCATGTTTTTCTTTTTAGTTTAGGATGCCGTACTCTTTAGGCATTGTTTTCAGTTGTTTGGCCGAATTATTTTAGGCCACATTTCATGTGAGCTAATATTATTTCATTTGATGATGATACCTATTTATGATGTTACGATTTTACCTTATGCATAGATAGATGTGATTATGTTATCATGTTGATTATTATATGTCAATTTCAGATTATGATATACTTACCCCATACTCGCATGTGTATGGTTGTCTTATATGTGAATGTACTTGTTGATGTGTTGTTGTGGTAGAGGATGAAGACGTAGTTACTTGCTTCGGCGAGATCCACACGTTCGACCAATCCCTATCATTGATTGCGATATTATATTATGTATCTACATGTGTGTTCTTCTATGACAGGATTGTAGGTACAGGGCATCGTCTTCCCTGAATTGGCAGGAGTGAGCGTGCCCATACATATTCATCTCAATGGTAAAGAGGGGAGGTAACATATAGATCCAAAACCCTAACCTAAGCCTAATTGTCCTAATGTAGGATGAGTTTCAGTATGACTACCTTATCCGGATTTGTCTAGGTTGATAGAATTCGAATACCCTTTCTCTTGAGTTTGTGAGTGTTTTGCTTGATTATGCTTTCAGGTGATTTTTGGATTATTGAGTGATTTTCCATATTCTGTGATTTAATGGATTATAGTTGAATTAATGATTTAATTATATCCTAATTTTATTTTAAATAATTAATTAAGTTGAAATATTTGAATATTTTGATTTAATTAAATACTTAATTGAAAACTATATTGTATGTGCTTATATGATTAATTAAATAATTAAATATTTGGTTGCATGCATTATTGTGACATAAATATTTAATCTATTTAATTAAATATTTTATTAATTACATGTGCATAATTGTGTTGAAAAAGTATTTCAAATTCAAAGTATCTCAACTTGTGATTAGGAGTCTAATTTGAGTTGTGGCAATAAAGCATATTTTATTTAATTAATTTGGATTTACTTTCAATTTTCAAGTTGCGTTAAGTTAGGGATTGATTTGGGAGTTGTCATTCACCTTTGCATATTTTGGGAAATTTGAATCTCTTTAGGCGAAATTGGTCATTCATTCTCTCATAACAGGTTTTTGAAAATTGGAGAGCTCTTGGTGATTTTGGGGTTTTTGAAGAATTGTGGATTGTTGTGGATCTTAGTTGCTTCGAATTTTTCAAAATTTTTTATTGCTTGTGTGTGTGTGTGTGTGTTCGGATCTACATTGTGCCAGATTGGTGGTTGAATTGGGCTTGAGGGTTTCAGATCTACTTTCATCCTCCAAGCTACATTCTTTCGTTTCTTGCATTGGATTAAAGGTAGGTTTCATCTGCCTTGTATGGATTCAATTTCGTAGTTCTGAGGTTTTCTGTGTTGTTTTAACGCTTGTCCTTAAATTTGGCCTTTAAATGGCTTATGGATGTTTTCTATGTTTTTGGGTGTTTCTAGAAACCCTAGATCTATATTTCTATCATTTTCTATAATCTTAGCATCGTAGGGTTATGCTATCAAAATTTTGGGAAGAAATTCCCTCCAGATCTCTTAGAAAATGAAAAATTAAACTCTGTGTATAGTTATTTTATAGGAGGAAATTAAATTTATAATTAATTGATGTTCGTTGGTTTTTGGGATTTTGGAAGAGCTTGGATCTATGGTTTTTGTAATTATATATTCCCTATTATGGTACAGACATGCTGTCAAAATTTCGTATTTAGATCTCTTATCAAACTCCTAGAAATTGAAAAAATTAATCCTGCCTATAGTCTTAACTATAGAGGAAATAAATAAATTAGTTCCTAAGTCTTTTCATTGTTAAAAATTAAATCAATTGAAAAAAATACAGTCTCTGTAAAAATACAGACTGGTGAATAAAAAAATAATTCACCCAGAGGTAAAAAGAAAATATCCCCCTCCCTTAATTTACATTTTCCGTTTTCGGATTTATTTTAAATAAAAAAAATAAATCCCTTTATGGGATGAGAGTCTTTGTCTTATTTTTAAAGAAATTATAAATAAATTTTAACAAAAAAAAAAAAATTAAAAAAAAACCTAGCGCATTGCACATTTGGCGTCAGTTATTATTTAATTTTATAAAGTTTATTTTAAAAAAACTTGAAGTGGCAGCAATGGGGAGCGTGGGCTCCACCCACCCTCCACACTAGGCGTCGGGCCCGCGGCAGCCGACACTGCCGTAAGGCAGGCCGGTCTGCCAGCGGCAGACCCGGTCGGCCAGCAATGTACCCCGCTTGGGATGGGGAGAGGAGTACGTGGGGTCCACGTCCCCCCCATATAAATTATATTTTGTTCATTTTTTTTATATAAAGTTTTTTATTATTTAATGTAATTTTTATTTAAAGTGTTAATTATTACAAATTTTAAATTATTAAATATTGAGTTTAGTTTAAATTTAGTTTAGTTTATTTAATTTATTTAATCTATTTTTAGTTAGTTTTAGTTAAATATGTTAATTAGTAAGTTTGTTTAGTATGTTAGTTGTAGTACTAATTAGCATGCTTATGTGATGATTTTAATTTACATATTAAATACTATTTTAAATCAGTAGGTTAACAGGAATTAACTATTATTTTCGATTATTAAGTTATATTGATTAAATTATTCAATATTAGTTCTTTTTAATTTGTTAATTCTAAAGTGATTGGGACATTAGGTGTAATCAAGTTAATGGTTATTTTAATTGGATCATTTAGGATGCTAGGGGTAATCTCGAATGAATTTAATTTCAATGACTTTAATTATCTCAGATTATAGTTATTGTTTAAATGGAGATTATGTACGAGTTGACTATAAATATTTACATGAATATAGTTCTTCTTTCAGTCCTTTAGGACATTTTTGGTTTCTATGCATCTTATGGATCTCTTGTGCTTGTATATGTTGTTATCTGGGACATTAGACACCCTAGGATGTATACAGAGGCTGGGGGGTGTAATTATATTTTTGTTACTTTATGACGTGTGTGCTCTTTGCTATTACCCTAAACTGACCATGATGAGGCTTTCGATTATGTACCTGTATGTGTACCTATGTGACCGTTCCTAGTGTATGGGATACTGATTTGGGGTACACTAGGGTTGTGACCTATGCTAGATCTATTAGGATCTTTGAGCCTAGGGTAGGTTACCTAGATGCGTAGTAGGAGGTGGCTTGCAATAAGTTCCGTGTCCGTAAGAGACTATTGGGTTGCTTACTGTGGAGTTTCTTAATAAGTGATAATTAAAGACATATTTGAGAGATTAAAATGAATTAATAAGATGTTCCCTCACCCATGCTTGAGTGCTAGTATAGGCTAAGATGGTTTTGGAGAAGATGTTAGTTGCCCTGCGAGGTATCTGACATAGTTAGTGGGCCTTGTCAGTATGAGAGGACATTAGCTCCGTGTATGG
>MU224522.1:2195751-2216055 GCA_018584345.1 Thuja plicata | reverse complement strand
CATCACAGTCATCTTGACCTTTATGTCTTTGATGCTTATGTTAGAATCTTTCCACATTCCAATCCAATATAAATCACATTCATATCTTCATAGTTGTGCTTGTGACTAGTGATGATTGTGTGATTTTGCTGATATCCGTTAATAATGGCCCAATGATGAAAATAAGCTCCTTAACATTCTCTAATGAATGATGAACACAAAGTCCTATGTTACAGTTGCTCTATTACAAGTACACCTTTGCATTTTCATGTAGCTTGCATTGTTAAAATTCATGTTAGTTTGCATTTTTAGGATGCATTATGAGTTTGAGAGGGTTTTCCTTCATCTTTCTTGTGGACTTTTAATCAACTGTGATCACATTCTGATCTTCATTTCCTTATCTTCTTTCATGATCTCAATCAAAGTTTTCTATCTTATACAGTTGATTGATTTTGGGGCATTCTCTTTTTTAAGGCAAATTCTCTTTCTTCTCTCCATTTCTTTCCACCTCTTTCAAACTTCTATCTTCCATTCACTTTCACCCCACTTCTTTTCTTCTAATTCAACCTTGGGTCATAATCTTTTGTGCTTGATGATATATCTTGATTCTGTGATCCTTATATCTTTCATCTTACATCAAGAACCTTATCTTTAGTTTGATTTGATAAAATTTATCAATTTGTTGTTTCTCCTCTATCTCATTTCAATTTCGATCACGAGGGGGCAGTACCTATCAAAATTCAATCCTTGATTTAGCTTTATCAATCGTATCAAGTGCTCTGTTTGGGGAAACCTTGCTTGAGATTTTTATCTTGGACATGTCAATTACCTATTTACAGGGGTGTTGACCTTTTCTTTTTCAAACAAATTATCTTTGTCTTGATGTGTTCCCATAAAGATCACACGTCTAGGTTGTTTTGTGATCCCAAATTGATATCACACTTCAACTACATTCTTTGATTACATGTGTTCCCATAAAGATCACACATTAGTCAAAGAGGGGCAAATGTATGCACCCTAAAATGGTTGCCTAAACTATGGGCCCCCATTTATCAATTTATCAAATTTCTGAATCAATGCTTTGCAACATTTTCAATTGAAATCAATTTCCTTGATCAAATCGTGATTAATTCAATTATTTCAATATTTCCTAAGGTTTGATCATTTCATCAATTATCTTATTTAATTAAAAGAAAACAATTCCTTTTTATTAAATAAAATAATCTTATTTAATTAAAATTCTTTTTTAATTAAATAATCTTATCTTATTTAATTAAAATATCTCTTAATTAAATAATATTTTATTATTTAATTAAAATATCTCTTTTAATTAAATTAAATAATCTTATTTAATTAAAAGAAAATATTTCTTTTAATTAAATAAAACCCCCACTTAAATTCCTCTTTGTTGAAAAAGGAAATAAATTAAATAAAAATAAATAAAGTTTCTTTTTCTACACATCTTCCTAAGTGGTGGGCTTTTTACCTCTTAATCATAGCCTTTGATTTTGCCTTTTGAAGATATGAGCTTATGGATCAACCAAGATTTAATCTTCACCATTGCTTATTTTCTTTTTGCCTCTTAATATCTTCCATCCATTTCTCTTTATAAGGAAACCTCTCCTTCTCATTTGAAAAAATCAAGATTTTAGTCTATTGTTATGCTGCAGGTTTGTAGAGAAATTTTGGAGGAGATTTTGAGCACTTGAGCTTGGATATTGCAACTTCTCTCTTCTTATTTTCTTATTTCATGCCCCATGTCAATCCATTTAGATTAATTTTACACTTACATGTTAGATTAGATTCATGTTTCCTTTCATAGATTAATCTTGCATTTGTATTTCCTTTCATAGAATAATCATGCATTGTTATCATATAGATTAATTTCCTTTCTTGCATTGTTATCATATAGATTAGATTTCATTTGCATGCATACTTGATGATCATGGAGACTAGCATTCTTGCTTTTCCTCTTTGAATCTCTCATTTTATGGTGTACTTGCATGGGCACACAATAGGTCAATCTGAGGGCCTCCATTACAAACCCTTGCACTCCATGAATAGAGATCTATGAGTCGCCATTCAAGATCTCATTCTTAAGCAATCTTGGATACAATGATTCATAGAAGTGTGACACATTTTTAGCACACAGTACTTCTCAACAAAGTCTTCATGTATTATGTATCTTGTTTTCATCTATCTCTGTAGTATCTTGATCATACCAAATAGTTCACCATCAACCCAAGTATCATTCTGTCTCTTGTAGCTCTGTGAAATCAATATGCCAGTAGGTACTCTAGATTTCCAACCACTAGGATATAAGCCAAAAAATTTGTGCTCAATATGAACGAACATATGCATCAATAATGAACCAAATATGAAGGTTTTCATTCTGTCCTTCTCCACTAACTTCACATTCTCAAGGAATTGTTGTGCTAGAACTTTGCATAGGTTATACTTTACATTTTCCTTCGCCATTCTCCATGCCATCATGATT
The DNA here is from genome assembly GCA_018584345.1 of Thuja plicata. Taxonomy (NCBI): domain Eukaryota; kingdom Viridiplantae; phylum Streptophyta; class Pinopsida; order Cupressales; family Cupressaceae; genus Thuja; species Thuja plicata. The sequence continues at coordinate 2,213,579 of MU224522.1, read as the reverse complement.
ACCCCAGCAGATACTGAGTTAGGTTTGCTACTATAGTAGAACTTGTACCCAAGTATCATCGCAATCAATCTTGCATCTTTTTGAAAGATGTCATTTACTGTCATTGCTTGTCTATCACATTTGGAATGAGTTAGGGTTTCAAATTATTTCTTCACATGTTTCTCCGCAATAGGGATGACTCTTGTATTGTCTAATCTGGTGATTTCATGGATTAGGTCACTACAAATATTCACAGGTTGATCACCAATCCAGACAAACTAATCATGAACTCTACTTAATAGTATTTTAAACCATTCATCTTCATCAAATTCACTTAAATCCAGAGTTTTCATTATGCTCAGATGATTAATGTGTTTTTATTCTTCTCTCATGACTCCATTATCAGTCATATACTCCATCTCAGTTGATATAACATCAATTCCCAATATATCATATTTTTAATGTATGTAAGCCCTAATATCTTCTATGTGTAACACGCCATATAGGGTTTGGGAAAATGCTCTCTTTGGATCCTCTTCACATGATTTGAATGGATGTTTCTTAAACTTATACCTAGGTCAATCTATAACATAAAAAATAATAGGTGCATCCATGACTAGATGATGTGAATACCTTTCTTCCATTGAATTTTGAGTTTATCCTTCAATTGATCACACACAGACAATGTAGAATAGTCTAAAATTCTCTACTCTCTGATATCCTTAGCTCACTCTTCATCAAATGGTAAAGAGATAGGTCATCAAATGGTGCTTTATACAAGTTTAAGTTATGAATTTCACTTTCACTTAAAATTGTCCAGTCACCTTTTAGATCTCACAAATAGAATATATGTGTCAGATGATGTTGCACTCTTAGATGTATATTTCATGATGTCGGCCAAGCTTATACCCAAGCTCACTCAAGCTCAATCCATGAATTTTGGGTCAGGATATATTCTGATGTCTATATCCAGTGCTCCCCCTAAGGCCATGATTTTCCAATTAGGCCGATTCTATTTTTCTACCATCAGTTGAAGATCTAGTAGCCTCTACTGGCTCTCCCTGAATTGATGTCTCACTTGTTTCTTTGATCTTCCATATCTTACCACTATTTCTATCTTCTGCCTTCTTAAAAAAAAATTTCAAAATCACTCTTCAAATCTGCAACACTCTTACCAATATCATTTCCATTCTTTTGTGAATTCATAGGAGGTGGTACTCTTTTATTGTCTGATCCATTAAACCTGCAAAATTTTGTTATATGTCTTGGATTATTGCATTTGTAACATACAGGAGGTTGCGCTTGAATTAATACACCTTCATGGAATTGGTTTATTTAACTACAAATCTATGGAATAATAATGCAAATTAAACTAAAGAATTGCAATCAAATCACTAAACATTGCATGGTTCTCTAACTAGTATGCTAATAGAGCTCTCAGCCTTAATCTCTATCAATGACAATCCTAGAATGAGAAATTGATAAATAAATGCCTAATCTAGCTCAATTCTCTCAAGATGATATGAAAATGAAACTCAAATGATCATGATAATGCTCTCAATTCTCACAATTCGCTCTCAAAATTCTCAAGATATTACTCAATTTCTCTCAAATTGCCTATAATAATGATGCTATGCATTCGAATTTTCTAAGATTTATTATGCTTAAAAATGGCTTGTATTTATAGTAAATTCCCAAGGGTAGGGAGTAGAGTTACTTTATAATAATTAAGCCTAGGTTAGGTGAAAGGATTTGAGATGGTTTCAAATGGGGAGACAATTTAAATGGTTGTCTCAAAGGTTGGGACAAAGGGACAAATTTGAGTGATTGAGATTCAAATTTAGGAGTGATCCATGTGCTTTGTGTTCTCAATCCCATTTGATTGATAAATTTCCATTTGAATTGATTTTGATCCAGTTTGAAGCATTTGATGAGATTTGCAAATTTTGATGATACTAAGACACCTGGTCAGTTTTAGGTGTCTACAAATGCTCCTCTTTGAATTGATGTACGAAGTGCATTGATTCAAAAAAAATTGCATGTCCTAATCCACTGATTTGATACTGATTGATTGATTGATTGATAACCTAATTTGATTGATTGATACAACTGCTATGATTTGATAACTGATTTGATTTGAAAACCTGATTCACAACTCTGATTTGAAACTTTGATTTGATAACTTATTTGAAGCCCTGATTGATATCTGATTTGAAACCCTGATTTGATACTTGATTTGGATAAGATGTAGAATGCCCCACTGATAAAAGTTTGAAATTTTAATGCCCCAGATTTGATATAACATGTGATGTAGAATCCTAATTTGATGATCTGATGATAAATGCCCCTCCAAAAATGAAAACATTTTGATGTCCAGATGCAAAATATGATGAGATTGATGTAAAAAGAAGATCCAAATGATTTCATTTTTGAAAACATTAATAATAATGATGATAAGATCACCATATGCCACAGTTTGTAGAAAATATAGATTTAGGTCACATGAGGGAAAAATATCTCCAAAATTAGGTCAAAATAGCTTTAATAGGGTGAAAAACCCAAAGTTACTATTCATTTTCACTTTTGACTGTTGATATTTTGCTCTCATCTTGCTGTGATTGATAGCAATGGTGGCCCCTATTTGAGAGCATCAGTTTGAGAGCATCGGTTCAAGAGAGCATGCTGGTATCAGAGACCTCCTGACTACGGACCTTCAGTGAGTGATTTGAACCTTCCTAGTGTATTTATTTCTCTTTTTGATAGCATTTATTGTCAATTTTTATGCTTGTTAGATAAAATTATTTTAGGAACTTTTGAATGATGCTTAGGGTAGTTAAATGCCGCCTCCACATAGTTAAATGATACGTAGGAAGTGTTCAATGATGCTTAGTAATTAGGTTAAAATTTGCATCCCATGTTTGTAATGACACATTGGAAACCCTTTGCGAAATTAAGTTTTAAATGCCGCCTATGAAAGTTTAAATGTCGCCTAGGACTTGCAAATGTTGTGTATGCTATAAAGAAACACCTCTGAAACTTTGAATGATGCTTATGATGTTTTCAATGAAGCATAGTGTGAAATGATGCATCCACTTAAGCAAGTGACACCTATAATGATTTTGATGCAAACCTAATTTTAGATAGAAAAAATTGGCTTCGATTGATCGTTTGGATGACCGGATTGATTTCCAAGCTAGAAAGATGTGATTCCATGATGTTACTTAGTGTTTAGGATATTAGAATAATCATACTAGTGAATTTTTGATGTGTCAATCAGATTGATTAAAAGAAATTGTCAAATTGGTCCCTTCTCAAGATCTAGAGGTTAGGAACAATAGGTTGATGCACTCAAAAAGAGAAAAGATAGATTTAATATGTTTGATTGACTTGGAATGATCCACCAATAGAAAGATAAATATAATTCACTTCATTTGCAAAATATAGGCACATTACCGTAAGTTATACATATGGAATGTAGCATCTTGGGTGTTTGATCTGGTTGACGAGATGACCTTTCCAAAGAGATGTACTATCAAGACATGTGGGCTCAGATTCCTTCTTGAGCTCCCTTGGTTTATCTGAATTGAGGTTTATTGACATCTATGGTAGAGCGTTAGCACTCTGACCATAATACCTTCCATCTTGTTGATATTGTGGCGACTAATCCTGTAGTAGGTGTTGATATTATGGCGACGAACCGGAGTTCAGCCCGAAGGGCCAAAATTTTTTGGACTTTTTCAGGAAACAGATTTGAATTTTTGGGAAAAAGAAGACCGACATTGTAAAATGCTGAAATGGTCAATTTTAGAGGTTGCCTTGAAATGCATGTTATAAGCATTTGAGATGTATAATGCATTGTAAGGTTGTGTACATTTTTTTCTAGATAATAAGAAAGGTTGGACGGCTGTGTAGGTGGACGTAGCCCAGGTTTTGGGTGAACCATGTTAAATCTGTGTGTTATCTGTGTTTATTTTATTTCTTCTATTGTTTCTGCATATAAATATTTATTCTTATATTGTTCTAGTTCTATCAAACCCTAAAAATTGGTATTAGAGCAAGGTTTGTTGCTATAGATTGACAGAACTTTTAGCTTTGAGTGGGAGCAATGGAGGATTCCAAATTCAAGATTGAAAAATTCAATGGCCAGAATTTTCAGTTGTGGAAAATGCAGATGGAAGATTATCTGTATCAAGAGGACCTGTGGAAGCCATTAGAAGGAAAAAATAAGAAACAAGGAACTATGTCAGCAAAGGACTGGGAGGTCTTGGATAGGAAGGCATTGGGATCTATTCGATTGTGCTTTGCACCGTTTGTAACATTCATCATATCAAAGACAAAAACAACCATAGAGCTGATGGAGACATTGGCTAAGTTATACAAGAAACCCTCAGCTTTGAATAAGGTATTTCTTATGAAGCATTTTTTTAATATTAAAATGGGTGAGGGAGGATCTGTATCGAATCATTTAAATGAATTTAATACCGTCACCTGTCAATTTTTATCCGTAAAAATTGTATTCGATGAAAAGGTTAGGGCTCTCTTACTTTTATGTTCTTTGCTAGAAAGATGGAATAGTTTGGTTATGGTTGTAAGCAACTCTATCTCTAGTTCAAATACTTTGAAATTTGATGAATTTGTTGGTGTTATCCTAAGCGAGGAAATGTGACAGAAAAGAACAGGTGAAACTTCAACCTCATTAGGTTCTGCTTTAAACATGAAGAACAGAGGAAGAACAAGTGAAAGAGGAAAAGGCCCTTCACATGGCAAGTCATGAGGGAAGTCAAATAAAGTACATTCTCAGTCTAAAGGAAAGAAAGATTGCTGGTATTGTGGAAAGCCTGGTCACTTGAAGAAAGACTGTTGGTCTTGGAAAAACAAACAAGGAGAAAAAAATGAAGATAACAGTAAGGAAGCTAATGTTGTAAGTAATACTTTACAAGATGCTTCAATATTATGTTTGGATAATGTTAATGATTCTTGGGTAATTGATTCTGGGGATTCATTCCATGCTACACCCCATAGAAAATATTTTCAATATTATGTTCAAGGTAATTTTGGACAGGTATATTTGGGTGATGATGAGCCTTGTCCTATTTTTGGGAAAGGGAAAATAAAGATCAAGTTGCCAAATGGAAATGACTGGGTACTGCAGGAGGTAAGGCATGTCCCTAATTTAAGAAGAAATTTAATTTATGCAGGACAACTGGGTAGTGAAGGTTGCATAGTAATGTTTACAGAAAATGTCTGGAAGGTCACTAAAGGTTCATTAGTAGTAGCTAAAGGTTCAAAGATAGGGACATTATATCTATGTATTGGTAACACTTATTCTACCTTAGTTGCTACTGATAATGTTAATGCAGGGAAAGATACTATAGATGTTGCAGAAATAGATTAAAAAATGTGGCACCATAGGCTTGGGAACATGAGTGATAAAGGGATGAAAATCCTTCACTCTAAAAATTTGTTGCCAGGACTGAAAAATATCAATTTAGATTTCTGTGAAAACTATGTTTATGGTAAATAGAAAAGAGTCAGATTTCTCAGAGTTGGGAAAGAAAAGAAGAGTGAGAAGTTAGAGGTAGTGCATTTAGATGTATGGGGAATGGATCAGGTATCATCTCTTGATGGCTCTCATTATTATCTTATTTTTATAGATGATTCAACCAGGATAACATGGGTATATTTTCTAAAACAAAAATCTTATGTTTTTGAAACATTTAAGAAATGGAAAGCTTTGGTTGAGAATGAGGCAGGAAAGAAGTTGAAGTGTCTCAAATCCGATAATGGATGTGAGTATTGCAACACATCCTTTGAATATTACTATTGTACCAATAGAATTTGAAGGCAGAAGATAGTTCCAGGAACCCCACAAGAAAATGGTGTGTCAGAAAGAATGAATAGGACAATCATGGAACATGCAAGGAGCATGAGATTGCATGCTGAACCGCCCCTTCATTTTTGGGTAGATGTTGTAAACATTGAAGTCTATTTGATAAATAGAGGACCTTCATCCCCTTTGGATGGTGGTATTCCAGAGGCAACATGAATTGGTTAAAAGGTAAATTATTCATTTCTGAAAACTTTTGTTTGTGAAGCTTTTGTCCATGTTGATAAAGAAAATAGAACCAAGCTTGATGCTAAATCTCAAAAATGTACCTTTATTGGAAATGGAGTAGATGACTATGGTTATCGGTTATGGGATTTTGAAAATCTTAAGATAATTAGAAGTAGAGATGTTATATTCAATGAGAAGGTCATGTATAAAGAACAGTTGTAGGAAAAGAAGCATGAAAAGGTCAGACAAAAATATGTGGTGTTGGATGAGACTCCTAAAAAAGGAACACCACTAGTACCTAATGCTCAGAAAAAATAGGTTATCCCACAAACTCTTGTAAGTTTTAGACATTCTACAAGGTCAAGTAGACCTCCTGAAATGTTTTCTCCTTCTTTGTATTCCATTTTATTGACTGATTCTGGTGAACCAGAGAATATGAAGAAGCAATGCAGGTGGATGCCAAACAACAGTGGAAGCTGGGCATGAAAGAGGAGATGGAATCCTTGTTGAAAAATAAGACTTGGGACTTAGTCCCTTTACCTGAAGGAAAAAGAGCCTTGCCTAACAAATGGGTTTATAGGCTGGAGGAGGAAGATGAAGGAAAGAAGAGGTATAAGGCCAGACTTGTGGTAAAAGGTTTTCCACAGAAAAAGGGTATAGATTTTGTTGAAATATTCTCCCCTGTTGTAAAAATGACTTCAATTAGAACTGTACTAAGTCTTGTGGCTGCAGATGACTTGCATCTTGAAAAAATAGATGTCAAAACAAATTTTCTCCATGGATATTTGGAGGAGGAAATTTACATGCAGCAACCAGAGGGATATGAGGTCAAGGGTAAGGAGAATTCCGTGTGTAGGTTAAGGAAGAGTTTGTATAGCCTAAATCAGGCACCCCACCAATGGTATTTAAAACTTGATAGTTTTATGGCTGAACAAGGTTACCATAGATGTCCTTCTGATCACTGTGTATATTTTAAGAGATTGGATAATGGGAGTTACATTATCCTGTTACTCTATGTTGAAGACATACTTGTTGTTGGGTCCAATATGCAACACATAAATCAACTTAAACATAAATTAGGAAGGTCATTTTCTATGAAGGATTTGGGTGCTGCTAAGCAAATCCTTAGTATGAGGATTACACGGGACAGGAAAAATAGAACTTTGAATTTTTCCCAAAGTGAGTATATAAAGAAGGTGTTGAAAAGATTCAATATGCAAGATGCAAAAGAAGTCAATACACCTTTGGCTAATCGTTTCAAATTGACTAAGGAAATGTGCCCAAAGGCACAGGAAGAGGTAGATAAAATGTCTAACATACTATATTCATTAGTTGTTGGCAGTCTGATGTATGCAATGGTATACACATGGCTAGATATTTCTCATGCAGTGGGAGTTGTCAGCAGGTATATGAGTAATCCAGATATGGAACATTGGAATGTTGTCAAATGGATTCTTCGATATTTGAGAGGAACTAATACAAAGGAATTATGTTTCACATGATCCAATTCTGCTATGAGTGGATTTGTTGACTCTGATCTGGCAGGAGATATTGATACAAGGAGGAGTACTTTAGGGTATGTTTTCACTGTAGGGGCTACTACAGTCAGTTGGATTTCTAGATTGCAGAAAGTTAATGCACTTTCAACTACTGAAGCTGAGTATGTAGCTGCTACAGAAGCTAGAAAGGAGATGATTTGGTTACAATATTTTCTGGAGGAATTGGGTCAGAAGTAGGAAGATCGCCTATTGTATAGTGATATCCAGAGTGTCATTCATCTTGCAAAGAATTCTTCTTTTCATTCAAGGACAAAGCACATACAACTTAGGTACCATTTTATAAGGTCAATTTTGGAGGATGGCCAATTACGGCTTGAAAAGATTCACACAAGTGACAATCCTGCAAACATGTTCATGAAGGTAGTCCCCAAGGAGAAGCTAGTTTCTTTCCCAGATTCTATTGGGCTTCTTGACTGATGATCATGGGGTTAATACATAGCAAGGTCTTTTATCCAGTGGGAGTTGCACATACTACATTGTCGTATGGTTGCAGTGTCCAAGTGGGAGATTGTTTGGTGTGGAGCCTGATCAGTTTCCAAGTGGGAGATTGTTGATATTTTGGTGACTGCTCATGTAGTAGGTGTTGATATTGTGTCGATGAACTGGAGGTTGGCCCAAAGGGCCAAAAAATTTTGGTACTTTTTTGGGAAAGAGATTTGCTTTTTCAGGAAAAAGAAGACCGACATTGTAAAACCCTAAAATGGTCAATTTTAGAGGTTGCCCTAAAATGCATGTTATAAGCATTTGAGATGTATAATGCATTGTAATGTTGTGTACATTTTTTATGGATAATAAGAAAGGTTGGATGACTATGTAGGTGGATGTAGCCTAGGTTTTGGGTGACCCATGTTAAATCTATGTGTTATCTGTGTTTAGTTTCTTTCTTCTATTGTTTCTGCATATAACTGTTTATTCTTATATTGTTCTAGTTATGTCAAACCCTAACATATCTACCCCTCGGCGAGATGACTATCATGCCGGAGGATGTATACAAACTATTGAGGATCTTGACCCGTGGAGAGCGGGTTTATTACAATCAGGTCTACGATGGTAGCGCATGTAGATGAGTGTTTGGAGTTGACACCATTGATGATGACAACATTATATGGGCATAGTTTGCTTCCTTCCCTACTTTTCCAGCCTTGTTAAGAGCAGTGATTGGAGGACTACTCTTACCAAATAAGAGAGGTCAAGGATTTTTAGTCAGATGGGGCCACATATTAGAGGACTTGATTGCTCATCCGTGAAGATTGGATTGGGGATCTTGTGTGTTAGCCTAGCTATATCATGATTTACATGAGGTTATTTACAGGCACAACGTGACTATATTAGTAGGTGCAGTTTTGTTATATCTATGGACCTGGGAGCATATCCCAATTACCAGACCTATATCAAAACAAGTGCGAGGTTGAGGATATCTATACATGTTTCTATATGATGGCATGATTGTCCAACATCATCTAGGCAAGGTTGAGTTTTGGTGTCGGACTATTGATGATATTGATCAGGTTGTATGGAGACCATACTTGGGCTATGAGGGATGGAGAGAGGATGATGATGAGCTTCCATATATGTTTTCCCCTCAGTGGATGATTGGTCGGTCACCACTTTGTATAGAGAGATTCTACTTTGGGAGAGTTCTTCGACTGTATGGTCGTATACAGTATATGCCGCAGGGTATTGCATTATATGCTAGAGTGCAAGTAGAGAGATCCATGTGGGGAACTCAGGTAGATTATTAGTTTTCCTATGCAGAGAATGATTGGATAGGGCATGTAAAATGGGATATGATGGAGCATGTGGCCGATGCAGGGATGTCCGCTGAGTATCGAGAGTGGTTTTCTTGGCATAGATGTATTAGATTCATAGATACAGCAGAACCGATTCCTGATGTTGATTAGCTATCTGATGATGATGGTAGAGATGGGGATGATGGTTGTGGAAATGGTAAGAGACCACAGAGATAGAGGATATAGAGATTACCTAGAGTTCCTCAGGTACAAAGAGCTATAGGACCTCGGATGCAGGGTGGGCATGTTAGGGCTCGAGGTGGTGGGTTTGGATAGCCTAGACAGAGGGGAGCACAGGTACCAATGTAGAGACAAGCTCAAGCTATTCTAGCTATAGCTTGGGCTAGATAGAGATAAAGATGGGTACATGCAGCTAGACAGGTTCACTTACAGGTTCCTATAGACACACAAAAAAGGACAGGCTTGCGACTTTACATTAAAAACACTAATTTTCATCTATTAATTAATGGTTTTTTAATCATTAATTAATCATCTATTTTCTTCTAAATTCATTCCCCAAATCATCTAATCAAATTCCCAAAATTAATTAAATAATTAATTTTAGTTAATTAATTAACCTTAATTAATTAATTACCATTAATTAATTAATTAAATTCAATTTCCTATAGTTTAAATTCAAATATTTAAACTTACTAATTAAATTCTTCCAATTAAATTAATTTTAATTAAATTAATTTAATTTCATTAAATAAAGCAATTCTAAATAAAAAAGAATTCAATTATCTCACATGGTTGAAAACATTAATTAAATAAATGAATTAAATATTCATTTATCTTCAAAGAGATAACTCCAATCAGATCACATGGGTTACTCCACCCATCTCTATAGTTCATATGGGTAACTCCACCCACCTCTTCAGTTCTAAAAGGTAACTCACAATTAGCTCTTCAGTCAACCAAACTCTTTCTCCTCTTTACCAATTGAAGAGGTGGAGTTTACTGATGGCTTCTCTAGTTCCCTTTAAATCTCAACCATTCATCTCCCTATCTCTGGGATTGATCTCAACCATTCATATGATCCTCAATTCCTATATAATAAACCCTTCATAACCATTTGAAGGATCCATGATTTCAAGCTCTCGTGCACCATTACTATGTCAGTTTGGTTCTAGAATTCAAGCCATCTTGCGATCACACACCCATTTCAATTAGCAAATTATCGACGCTTCTCAAGTCATAGATGCTGCCCACACCAATACTGAGCATCAAAAACAACGTTTCGAAAGGAGTAGAGAGAGACAATAGAAGCTTGAAGCACTTTGGGGTTTGCATTCATTTTTTTTCCTTTCATTGCTCGTGCATTTTATTGATTATGTTTCAATTTATTCGTTATTGGTAGCTTTGTGTATTGGATTTATATCATTGTAAACCTTTGCTACTAACCCTCACCTTTGGAAAGCTTGGGAACCAGGAATCACGAAGAGAGGTGTATATTTTAGTGAACCCGACGTGAATCAAATAGCACAAATATTTCTTGTAGGAAACAGAGAGAACCAATTAACCACGGCTGTACGGTCACAGACAAAAAGATTCATCTTTTTCTTGATATCTATGCTATTTTGCAATCGTTTCTATTATGCCGCATTCGACAAAATTATGTCGCAATTGACTGGTTTAATACCGCAATTGATTGCAAGCTTTCATACCGTTATTCTGTCATCTTCTATCTTTCTATCTTCTGGTAGTTTAACCGCAATTGATTGTATTTGACCGTAGTTACTTATTGTTTGCTGCAATTGATTGTATTTTACCACAATTGCCCGATCCATGCCACAATCAAATGCATCTTGCCACAGTTGAAAGTAATTTGCCACAATCGACAACATTATGTCGCAATTGACCATAAATTTCTGCAATTGACTATAAATTGTCGCAAGTGAAGACGCAGTTCTGCAATCAACTCAAAAGCTACATTTTTGTTTGTTTTTCTTGGTTTTCGTGTAGGGATGACTAACAGTGAATGAAAAAGAAGGTGATCAGATACATACTAGGTGCTAGAGCATTAAGAGATGCAAGAGGGAGAACCATCAACTATTAGTCACAACAAAGGGCTATTCTCGCAATCGCAGCTGAAGATCAAAGAGAAGCATATACAAGGTACAGTAATTCAATTAAGAGATTTGCAGGTAAGTATAAAGTCACCATTAATTTCAGCAATCTCAATAATCCTAGAGTTTTCAGATATTCTGTTGTTTTGGATTGAAAGCTTTCATTTCTGAAGATACTAAACACTTTCTTTGACAGGTACAAATCAAGAAGGTAAGATAACAATACAACTTAAAATTCATTCACTTGTCGATTTGGGCTTAAAAAGAACAATGTTTGTCACACATCACACATCTCACATTTCAGATTTGGGCTTAAAATTGACGTGGGGACTAAAATTGAACAAGGAAAAGAATCTCTCAATTTGGTGCATTAAAATTGAACAAGCAATCAACACCTACTTTTTGGGCTTAAAATTGAACACTTGTGCTTGTATGGTGGTGTAGCTTAGTTCACATTTCAAACATTTGGAGCTTAATTGATTTACCTTGTGTCTTGATTTTTGGGTGCACTTGCACAATCTATTAGATTAGACACCTTTATACTTTTTTAGAAAGGCTTATCCAGGGAACGCTCTTCTTCCTCGGAGAATGACCTTAAACTGGTAATCCTTCCGATCAGTATATAAACAAGGCGCAAACCAAAGTTCCATCTTATCTAGACAAGCTTGGGTGTGGTGTGTTGATGATAGTCTGGATCGGGTGAATATTGCTAAGGAGCCAGCATGGTCAACTAGGCTCTTAAGTGAGTCACACATGTACAAACCAATTGGATAGATGTTATGGACCCTTACTACAACCTTGTTAATTAGAGGCCAACCTGATTTACCTCTGAACAGGTACCTTATTATAGTGCAAGGGGTTGCAGAATTTCCCCCCGAGATTCCCAACATATGTGTCCCACAGTATTTGTGTAGTGAAAGAGATCTTCACTCCACGAAAACAATACCTAGCAACAGAAAAAATACGGGCGCCTACGTCATGGACCTTCGTGTCCTAGTAGTGTGAAAATTGTTGTGTGAGCTAATGGACATTCAAGCATTGGGCCTATAACATTTTATTCTGAATCCATTGACCTAGAATAATCTGACTGTTCATTGTTGAGACCTTGTGATAATCTTGCAACTTGAAAAAGTTGTAGAACATACACATTGTCAGTCTTCATTCTTCAAAACATAGTGTTTGTTGTGCTTGTCCTTTGATCAATTTCTAAAAATGCAAAAAAAACATCCAAACTATCAAAATGAGTCAAACATGTTAAAGTCTAGGGTTGTCAACATCAACTATCTTTCAAATCAGAAGCCTTATTCCAGAATATTAAAATTGTCAGACAGTGATACTTATACTCTAGTCTTTTTGAGACTGTTCCCCTTTTACCGCAATTGCCCACATTTTTCCACAATTGACGGAAGTCTGCCACAATTAAATTTTTTATTGCCATAATCAGCCTGTTTATTACTGCAATTGGTGATAAAATACCACAATCGACCATTCACTTTACTGCAATTGGTGGAGTTGTGCCGTAGTTGACCAGAGATATTATACACCTATTTTGACCTAAAACCTTGAAAGAACTCTTCATTTTGTGTCAAAGACCAGTGTCTATCCCAGAAAAAGGTGATGAACATTGTGTGAATCTCTAAACATTAAAGATAATCCTTTCTCTGAAAAGCACAATTTTTGTCTAAAACATTGTTAGTTCAAAATCTTAGACTCAAAATATCTTGATCTCATCATATCAAACATCATCATTATCTCTATCAAGTGACTTTGTCCCAGGCAAAGGTCAAAAAATCTTATTTTTTACTTTATCACAACTTTGAGATCAAGATATATCAACATATATCCTTGGAATTACCCTTGTCCAAAACATAACTTAGACTTCCTTAGAAAGGTTATCCTTTTTTGTTTCCTTTATATGACTTGTATTAGTTACAAAATCTGGACCACACTATGTCTCAAACACCTCATGGAGGGCATTACACAAGGTCAAAGGCTAGAACACAACCTGATGAGTAATATATCAATAGATTCCCCACTTGGGAAACAGATCAAGAGAATGATCCTTTTGTAAATACCAGTTCTGCTCTATTCATTGAACAACCCCGTGGGTCAACTTTTTTCCAAAATGTCACAAAAGAGGAGATTGAAGATGTTGAGCAAGATGCTTATTCCACAAAAGTAGTTTATGTTGTTGTAGAGAGGAATCTTAGATGTTACTTAGCCATGCTGATAAGGAAGGGAGTCAAACACCTCGCTGAATTCATTGTATCGACCATATGGCTCGAAACTCCTCTCGTAGGTCAAAACACTACTCAGTCCTCTTAGGTACTACCTGTTGTGTCACAAATCTTCCCATCATTGATAACACCCACATTGGCATAGATGATACCCAATCAAACCAGCTGCACAAACCAAGCAAGCACATCTTCCACTCAAAGCATGACAGGCTCACAACTAAGTGCACCCATGGTCACTCGTATGTCTCCACCTTCAATCTCATGGCCTAGAAAATCAAGCTCTCATGCTTTGCCTTCCATCCCACAAAATACCAACTATTTTGAGACTATGTCGCTTCTGCAGTCAATTCCTACTAGTCTTGGGATCAATACATCATTCTTGTAGGGATCCGTCTTTGCAGGTATGACTTACAGTCAATTCCCACCCAAGGCTACACCTTTTCCCATTCCAAAACCAATCCAACCTCAGCAACAACAACCCTAGCTTCAGTTGCCTCAAATCCAACCCCAACAACAGCAACCCCAGCTTCATTTGCCACAATTCCAACCATAGCAACAACAACCCCAGCTTCAGTTGCCTCAAAACCAACCCCAACCCCAGAAACAACAACCCCATCTTTAGCTGCCACAATTCCAACCCCAGCAACAACAACCCCAGCTTCAGTTACCTCAAATCCAACCCCACCAACAAAAACCCTAGCTTTAGTTGCCACAATTCCAACCCCAGCTTCAGTTGCCTCAAATTCAACCCCAACAATAGCAACCCTAGCTTCAGTTGCCGCAATTCCAACCCTAGCCTCAGCATTAGCAATATCAATCCCAACAGTATCAACCATAGCTCCAACAACAACAACATTGCCAATCCCAAACACATCAAAACCCACCATGGGCTACTCATGTGGCCCCATTTCAAAATCATGTGGTGGGAAGTCAATATCAAGTCCCCAAGATGAAATACTATGTTCCTATTCAAGGGACGTAGAGGCGTCACCTCATACCTACTACAACATAGAGTAACATCATCACACATCAGCCTCAGTATCAAACGAACATGTTGATGCAACAAATGCAAACCCTTCAAACCCAAATGATGGATATGAAAAATTAGGGGCAAACTAAATCCTACACCATAGAGGATTTATACCCATACCCCTTTGACTACTCTCTTCACATGTATCCATTCCCAACTCACTTCTCGGTACCAAAATTTGACAAATATAGGGGCAATACCAACCCTATTGAACATATCCAAGAGTTTTTTGCTAGTTGCGTCGAAGTTGCACATGATGAGACATATGTAATGTGATTGTTCCCACAAAGCTTAGCCAGACCAGCAATGGAATGGTTCTCACATTTACCTCATGGCATTCAGTCTTGGGGTGAACTAGCTGAAAAGTTCATTGCTCACTTCCATCATAACATCGAGAGAAAGGTTAGTATCAAGGACCTTTGAAGTATCAAATAGAAGGATGGAGAGTCTTTCATTAAATTCCTACAAAGATGGAGGAATACAGCAAATTGAATAACCTATGATTTGCCTGAACAAGACCTAATAGTCATGTTCATTGAAAATCTCATCCCAGACATGTCGTTCACAACAGAATTGCAGTTAGCTCCGAACTTCACATAAATCATTGAACGAGGAGTTTGTTGTGAGCAGAACTTAGTCAAACAAGGAATCCTTGGAGATCAAACACAAAAAAATACAAACAAAAATGCAACAAACAAAGCTAAGTGGTGAAACAAAAACAAAAATGTCACCAACAATGGTGTCATTGATGTGAAGACAGTCAACTATGCACAACCCAAAGTATCACTGCAAGCTGCACCTATGGCCAACCGACAACCCACGGGGCTCACTCAACAAGAATACACTCAAAACCAACCTCCCCCTGTGCAAGCGGTTGCTGTGTCAAATAGTCAACAACAGACTCAATGCAAACCATGATTACAATCCAACACTATCACTCTCTCAGAAATCAGGGAATTTGAACAAGATACAAACAAACCAAGGTGGTATAATGACAAAGACTTCTGCAAGTTTCATTAGGTAAAAGGACACTAAACACCTAATTGTTACTGATTGAAACACGCTATCCAAGATTTGATTGACACAGGGGTCATCAATGTAACAAATACCCAAGCCAAAGGAAAAACTGATCACACTATATTCAATGATACATTTCATGATCACAACAAAGGAAAAGCCTTTGGGTCTGGTGGATCCTCCAAATAGGTCAGCTATACATATGCCAATAGTGATAACATCATCAATTGCCTCAATCCTTCAAATAGCCATGCGGCTACAATCACTATCAAAGACTAAGGTAAAAAATGTGTTGTAACAATGCATCATACCAGAGTTGTCTTGCAGAGAGTACCGTCTGCATCTACTATATCTACCAATCCTAATGCAACCTTAGATCCATAGCCAAGCACAGTGGATCAACTAAAGCACACACCGGCCTAGATCTCCATGTTTGACCTATTGCACATATCTCCGCAGCATAAACTAGCACTTGACCAAACCCTTTGGAATGCAGCTGTCCCAAGGGACATAACACCCAAGAGCTTCCAAATGATGGTTAACCATATAGCTTCTAACAAACATGCCACATTCATATACTGTGATGGGCCACCGTATAAACCCCTTCATAATGATCCTTTACATTTTCTTGTCCAGGTCCACAAAAGCACTATCCGTAGAGTCCTTGTTGATGGTGGGGCTGGATTGAACATATGTACTCTAAAGTTAATCAAGTAACTAGGCTATTTAGAATCAAGCATTGATGTCATGAAGAGGATAAATATCAGAGCTTACAACAAATAGGAAAGATTCTCTAAAGGTATTATCATTCTACCTGTGCGTATTGGTCCAGTGGTCAAGAACACTCCCTTCCAGATCCTAGATCTTGAGTTGGGATACAACATGTTATTAGGGAGACCATGGATACATGAAATGCAAGTTGTACCTTCAAAATACCATCAATGCATCAAGTTCCCACACCATGGAGAAAAAATAATCATAAAGGGAGATCCCAATACTCTAATGCAGTCTAGATCAGCACTAACAACCAGGTACCCTTAAACCAAGACGCAAGCATCCCCTCCTCTTCAGATTCAAATCCTAAGGATGTCACATGGAAAGAAGGAAAAATATCCATTACCAACAAGGGTTGTGGTGAATATAGATATGAAGAATCTTTCACTATCACGAACATGCCTTAGAGCCCAAGAACATATGGCATGCCGCAACCGATTATTATAACAGAAACTCCAGGGCCTATTCTATTCAGATGTCTACCCACAAATTTTGTCAGATGGGGGGACATTACAGAGGAAAATCCTTTTGAAAAAGATATCAATACATGGTTGTACCAAGATCCACAAGAGACATTTCGACAACCCCTACCCCTGTCAAACTATGGAAATGGTTATACAATGTTACAAAGATTTGGTTATGATGGTACAACTAGTTTGGGGGCAAGATAACAAGGCTTAATGGAATTGTCTCTCCCGCCAACCCAGAGAAAAAAGAGAGGGTTAGACTATGGGAAACAAAGAACTAGCCCTATAATCCAAGACATCCTATTTGATCAGGAACAAATAACAAAGATGCACTGGGGGAAAAAATTAAATCATGTCTTAATAAGAAACATACTGCAACAGTTGTTTCCCACCTGTTGGAGCTCTCAATTTTTGGCAAAATTTAGAGTCCTATAAAGTGATAAAACTCTAAAAAATGGAATCCTAAAATCTATGCCCAATAATTAATAATATGATGAAGTACATTAAATGGGATACAAAAACATATTTTTTTTCAATTAAAATTTGAGGGATTATGGAAGGAAGCTCTATGAGAGAAATAATCAAAATTCTACAAGCGAAGGTTTCAGAGATGTTGGAATTTAGACCTGCTGCAAAGATGACGTCGACAGAGGATGAAGATTGTTGAATTTTAAAAATCTAAAAAAGACCCAGTTCGGGAAATTAAATTTCATATCTCCAAAAGAAATCTTAGAATTTTACAATATGTTTTGGATTTTCGACCAAAGCCAAATCCGAAAGTAGGTAGTTATTTTTTTTAGTTAGTTTATTATTTTTTCAAAATAATTTGTAATAAGAGTTGTGTCTTTTCA
>MU224522.1:2140878-2195293 GCA_018584345.1 Thuja plicata | reverse complement strand
GCCCATGGTAGAATAAGGCACTGGTTTAATCATTATTTGGATTATAGTTATTCAGTTCATTGTTTATAGTTTTGTGATATCTTATCTATCTGTTCATTTTAAATTACATACACATTTACTAAACATTATTTCAATTTACAGTTTATGATATGTTGCTTACAATTTGATTTATTCAAGCCTACTTGCCATCTTGAGAGATCGGTTGAATTATATACACAAGTTATCTGCTATAAAATGCCTTAAACCAGTAGATAGTGGTTAAGTTAAAGGTTCACCCGCCTTGGTCTTGCAGAGCTAGAAGTGCAGGGGAAGAGGATCATAATCGATCATTCTCGTTAGTTGGCCAAAAACAATTGGTTTTCCAAACATTGGATTGGCAAGTCCATAGGAAATCCAATTCAGCATTTTTGGGCACCAACACCACCGAAGAGGGAACCTTTAAAACTCTAATAAAACTCAACATAGCCATCGATGATAAAGAAGGAAGTGAGACATATGATGAGTATTCTATCAAAAATAACTCCCACAAGTATGAGTGGAGATCCCTTCATGACTCTAAGCCGTCGATCCTAGATTATTCCCCTCGATCAGCCACCACCATAAACCTTGAAGACTTATTTGACCAACTATCCATTGACGACCAACCTTGCATAGATAAACATGTCATTCTCCATTCTTCAAGTGATGCATCTACATAAAAGTCTAGGTTTTTCATAACCCTATCCAAAGTCCCTTTCAACCAAATAGAGTCAAACCAACACAAGGGCCTATCTTTTGTACACCCGGAACTAATAGAGTGGGATCAACAAGGACCGCCTAATAGGATATTTTTGAGAATGATGAGGCCATTTCAGACTTCATGGTACTTAGAGAGAGAATTCCATCAGGAGACCATAAAGTAGGTTTCTCCATTGACCTCGACAGATCAGCATACTTTGGGGAGGAAGCTCCTCTTTCCAGTCATCAAAACAAATCAAAAAAGAAAAAAGAGTCATCAGTAAGTGAAAATTGAAAGGCGCTCACTAACACAAAAAATGATAAAAAGATCAAAAAATATGTATCTTCTAGTGAAAACCTCACTGAGGTGCTAGAAGATGGAAAGAAGGAACTCCTCCCCTTAACAAAGGAGAAGTCAACATTACTAGCAGAAGAAATAGAGGAAGTCAACTTAGGAGATGATAAGAACCCAAAAGAACATCTACTTGGCAAAATCACTCACCCCAGAGGAGAGAGAATGGTTCATCAGTTTATTTAAGGCAAGAATGATTAATTTCGCATGGTCCTACTCAAATATGCCAGGATTAGATCTAGAGCTTGTACTACATCATCTCCCATTGCTACCCAATGCCAAACCTGTCAAACGGAAGCTAAGAAAGATGCATCCCCATGTTGCATTTCTATTCAAGGAAAAATTGAAAAATCTCTTGGATGCCAAGTTCATAATACCAATACCATATGCAGACTGGATATCTAACTTGGTACCAATTACAGAGCACAGTGGTCAGATAAATATTTGCATAGACTTCAGAGATCTCAACATAGCTTGTTCCAAAGACAATTTTCCCTTGCCTAACATTGATATGATAGTAGATCTAACTGTTGGGCATCAAATGCTATCACTCATGGATGGCTTTTCATGGTATAATTAGATAAGGATCGCACCACAGGACCAACACAAAACAACTTTCACATGTCCTTGAGGCACATATTGTTGGAATGTCATGTCGTTTGGTCTAAAAAATGTTGGAGCAATGTATCAAAGGGCCATGGCAACTATCTTTCATGATCTCATCCACAAAACAATGGAAGACTATGTGGATGACATACTAGCCAAGTCAATGCTTTGCAAGGATCATCTACAAGTATTGGGACCAATCTTTGACAGAATGAAGGAATACAAAGTCTGTCTAAACCCAAAGAAATGTGCATTCGGGGTAACAACAAGAAAGCTATTGGGGTTTATAGTATCACATAGAGGCATTGAAATAGACCCAAAGAAAGTCAAAGCAATATTGGACATGCCACCACTGTCAAAACTAAGGCAACTAATGGGGTTACAAGGAAGGATCCAATCAATCAGGCACTTCATAGCTCAGCTAGCAAACAAGTGCCACCCATTCCAACATCTACTACATAAAGACATCAAATTTGTATTGATAGAGAAATGCAAACAAGCATTCCAAATATTCAAAGACTACCTCCTCAAGTCTCCTATATTGGTGCCACCAGTCCAAGGTAGACCATTGCTTCTATATATCTCAGTAACGGAATCAACAATAGGTGTACTCTTGGCACAACATGATGACATAGGTAAAGAAAGGGTCATCTACTATCTAATAAGAACATTGGTTGGATATGAGCTCAACTATACACCAATTGAAAAGTCATGCCTTGCAATTATCTTTGCTTCCCAGAAGCTGAGACATTATATGTTGAGTCACCAAACAAAGTTGATGGCACATATTGATCCTATAAAGTACCTCTTAAGCAAAGTAGCGCTCACCGGATGACTTGCAAAGTGGGTAATGATCTTAAGTGAGTTTGACATTGAGTACGTGGAAAAAAAGGACATCAAAAGGAAAGTGATTACAGACCAACTAGCAGAGGCACCTATTCAAGATCATCAACCTATCATTTTTGAGTTTCCTGATGAATCTATTATGACACTACAACCAATGATTGAGGTATGGAAACTATACTTTTATGGGTCGTGCATGAACCATGGTGCAGGGGTAGGAATAGTGCTTATCACTCTAGATAATGATACAATTCCAAAATATTTTAGACTCAACTTCCCCTGCACAAACAACATAGCAGAGTATGAAGCATTGGTCATTGGTTTAAAGATAGAAATTCAATGGAGAATCAAGAACATTAAGGTCTATGGAGATTCATAATTGGTCATTAGCCAAGTCAACAATTATTATATGACAAAAGATGAGAATCTAATACCATACAGAGAACAGATGGAAAGGTTGTGCGCTAAGTTCGAATATATCTTCTTCGAACAAGTACCACGAGCTCAGAACAAAGCTGCAGACATGATGGATACCATAGCATCACTGATCAACATGCCAGGAAATAAAACATGATTCCAGTTTCTAGTAGAACAACTCTTGGTTCCATCACATCAAGCATCCATCACAGAATTAGCATGCGTCCTTGTTGGTCCTAAAACCCCATGGTACCAAGATGTATACAACTACCTCCAAAATAGTGTCTTACCTCCCAACTTGTCTAGAAACCAAAGAAAGTCCCTCATCCACCAAGCCTCTAGGTATACCATCCTCTCAACTAATTTATATAGATGAAGTCTAGATGGAACTCTACTATGATTTCTCACTTCCACAGAATCCCAGAGAGCTTTGTATGAGGTACATGAAGGAATTTGTGGAGCCCACAGAGGTGGCAAAAACTTAGCTAAGAAGATCATTTGCATGGGATACTACTGGCCCACAGTAGAGACAGAGGCACACAAACATGTGGAAAGGTATAGGCAATGTTAGATTCATGGAGACCTCATCCATGCACCAGCCCAAGAACTAAATCCTATTACATCACCATTGCTATTTTCTATGTGGGGATTTGACCTAGTGGGAAAAATTAAACCTTCTTCAGTGAATGGACACAAATACATCATAGTAGCAAAAAAGTACTTCACTAAGTGGGTGGAAGCAATTCCCCTCACTTACATTACCAGAAAGCAGATATAGATGTTCATACTTAACCACATCATCTGTCGATATGAGATCTCTCAAACTATTTTGATAAATCACGATACGCCTTTCCAAAACAAATATTTCAAAGAGCTATGTGAATAGTTCCATATCAAACATGGGTTCTATTCATTTTATTATCCTCAAGGGAATGACCAAGCCGAAGCTACAAACAATTTTTTTTTGAAAATCTTGAAGAAAATAGTGAACAAATCAGGACGAGACTGGCATTTATAGCTCAGTCCCACATTATGGGCATACAGAACTAGCGTAAGAACACCCACATGAGCCACTCCTTTCTCCCTATTCTATGGATTAGAGGTGGTACTACCCCTTGAAGTGGAAATCCCATCCCTAAGGATATCATTGAAGAACCTAATTACAGATGAAGACTACAGAGTAGCAAGGCTCGGTGAACTGGAGTTACTAGATGAAAGAAGAAAATATGCATTCAACCACTTACAAGGAAATAAAAATCACCTTAGAAGGAACTATCATAAGAAGGTGAGGTCATGAAAATTTGAGGTAGGAGACCTTGTCCTCATTGAAAATCAAAAGAACCAAGCAAAAAGAGTGAAACCAGGAAAGTTTGAGCCTAACTGGCTAGGACCATTTTTCATTGTCAACTCTACCCACAGTGGGGCATACTAATTGATGACACCTGAAGGAGATCAGCTCCCCAGATACATCAATAACATGCACCTCAAGAGGTTCTACACTTGAGGTCTCTATGGTTAAGGAACTTATCTACATATCTAGAAAATACCAAAAAAATTAAAAAAAAATACAAAATATTACCTTGGTGAAAACCTGGCAAAAAGACGCCTTGGCGACAAAAAAAAAGAAGAAAAAGAGTAAAAAGAAACAAAATTTCTCTCTCAGTGAAAACCTAGCAAACAAGAGCTATTGAGTAGGTACCTTGGTGAAAACTTGGCAAACAGGCGCCAAGTGTTCAAATCCAGCTTCACCATTAATGAACTCCAATATCAAAAGCTTGAGCACACTTCAAATGCAAGACTGACTACCCAAGATATATCTAGAAGCACAAACCCCTCTAAGAACCAAACACTTCTCCATGGTTAGTACTATTCCACCAGACTAGGGGGTGATTCTAAATATCCTAAAAAATCCCTAAAAATTAGAAAAATCACCAAAAATCCTAAAAAGATAAAAAAATTATGAGAAAATCAATCTTCATAAAAAACAATCAAAAAATTGCAAAATCCCAAACAATAAAGCCAACTTAGTTATCAAGAGAGCAAGAGGGAGATCATACCCAGTCAATCAATGTCACAATCATGACCTTTTTGAATCAGCATGGGGCTCATATGACACAGCTTTATCAATCTATCAAATCTATCAACAATCAACTAGCGATGAAGCCAATCTATCAAATGTCACAATCATGAGCTTTGTGAATCAGCATTGGGCCCATCTGACATAGCCTGATCAACCATCCAAATTGATCAAATCAATCAAATCCTATCAGTCATCTTACATAGTGATGGATATGCTCAAAACCAGATAGGTCAGTCTTATATGAGTCGTCTATTACTGAAACCAAACACACTCAAGCAATCAAGCCAATCAAGCCTATCAAAAGAGTCGAGCCAATCAAGAGAATCCAACTGAATCAAGGAACCATCCAAAAATGTTGACTAGGTCAGTCAGTCGGTCAGATGTTAGTCTATATTTTGGGGTTATGTTCTTACGCTACTCCAAGATCCACCATGTGAGGAGAGTAGCTATGATAGATCATGACTTATTTTCTTTGATTTCTGTCTGTTGAACATTCACTTTGATTTTAGGGCCATGATTATTTAGGATAAATGCGATAGGCACTGTCACTTATCTGGAAGCCACATAGTTCCATGATCTGATCTTAACCCTAGGAAAGAATTAGACATTCCTTCTCTTTTATTTTCTTATTTAGTTTATAGAATCAAGAGCTCGCGATGCTATCCAAATGGACTCTAGGTGCATAGGAGTTCTATCTTGTTTTCTATGGTATTTTATTTTTTTCAATCAAGAGCTCATGATGCTATCTAGATGTACTCTAGGGGAATAGGAGTTCTATCGTGTTTGCTTTGGTCTTTTTCTTTACAAAATCAAGATCTCATGGTGTTATCCAGATGGACTCTGGGTGCATAGGAGTTCTATCTTGGTTTCCTTTTTTCAAATTATTTAGAGGGCAAAGCGGTATCCAGATGGTCAATATCTAGGTTCTTTTGGCTCTCTTTCTTTTCAAACAGGGAACATAGATGAACCCAGATGGTCAATATTTGGGTGCACTAAGTTCTCTTTCTATTCAATCTCTCTACTCCTTCTGCTTATCAAGAGGTTGTGGCGGTATCCAGGTGGTATGTGATCTGGATGCATTGGACACTCTTCAAAATTTCAAAAAAATAAAAAAATATGCAATGATGACAAATATTGGAAATAGGGGCAGCGACTTGGGACACTCATCCTTTCTATCAATTCATATCTATCAAAAAATAAAAAAAATCCTTTCTATCATTCCATATCTATTAGATCAATCCCAGAGAACATCTATCCAAACTAACTTCTTTCTAATTAACACATGCATTACTCAAATATTTTGTGCATAATAGATTGCATTCATTCCATTTAAGTGCATTAGAAAATTTAAAAAAACATAGCAGTTGCATACCTAGTCAATCATAAATCACATGCATCCATAAGCATATCATATAAACATGCATTTCATTTCCACCATCCTACATAAACATGTCAGTTTCATAGGAAAAGTAAATCATCCATCTACGAGTCTGCATAATAGAATCATATTGCATATAAATTTTCATCACCTAAACTAAATCATGTAGAATCATACATATAGCAGGTAAACAAATGCACATCATATCAAATCACTAGCTGCATCTCATATAAATCAAAATATCTGAGTACAATGAACGGTTGCAAGTCTGAACAAAAGAAGGTAATCAACATATATATCAATAAATATCAGTGTGTTGGATACAAAAATGGATAAGACTCAGAGTATATCAAATGAACATCACTACAAAAATGCTACATGATACAAAAGAGGAGAGATATCAACATCAGCAAGTGCTACCCCCACCCTGACCGCCTGGTGGATGAGGGGGTGATATATTAGTAGGTCTATGTGATGAACTAGGAGCACCAACACCAATACTCTATGATCTTTGAGCCCTACTAGATCTCTAAGAAGCTATATAACTAGGAACTCTCTGCTCAGCAAGAACTGCACCCTCATAGTGACGCCTCCAGTACTCAATCTCTCTCTACGCATCACACCCAGATCTATAGTATCAGTCCAAAACATCCTGATGAGAAGCATCTTGTACACTATCTATAAAAGATCAGACCTTGGCTTGAGCTTGTCCCTCTCTAGCCTCCACCACAACTATCCTAGCCTCAACTGCTATCACTCTAGCCTCTAAAGTAGTAGCATGTGCATCAGAGGAGGTAAGTTTGGCCTATAAATCAGAAATATGTTGTTTAAGTCTCTCTAGATCGGAAGGATCTATGTCCATCCATCCCATGGCCACATCCTTATCACCCTCCTCTGCTCTATCCCCTAATCCCTCATCTCCCCTCCCCCTCACCACCCAAGAATCATCCTCACTCTCTGAACTCTCCCCAGTACTGTTGCCTGTACTGCCACTACTAGTAGATGAACTTGTACCTACACTCTGAGCATCCAAGGCCTCAACATCTATATCCCCTATCTAAATATCTATATCCTCTACAACCACCCTCTCCTCCACCCTTGGAGCCAAAATAGCACCAGTACACTAACATACTCTCCGCACTAACTGAGATGCCTCCTCCTTCATCGCCTCCTCATCCTCCAATACAACACTCAACCCAACTCTTTGAGTACTGGTTCTGGCACCACTACGCCCACCCCTCGTGCGAACTCCACCACTAGCACCCCTAGGACCAGGATCATCTCCCCCATCATCTCCCCTCCCCCGTCCTCCATCTCTACCTCTGTCCCATCCACCACCTAGACCACCAAACCTACCACCATCCCAGCCTCCAACCCTACCTATGTCACAACCACCATCCCTCCCTCCATCTTGACCTCCCCTGCCTCATCGTACCTAACGGTGCCTCCTCATGAGAGTCCTAGCAACATGACGTGACACATTGGTAAGTGCAACTGGCTGGGTCTATGCCCAATGAGCATCATACTGAGGTGTAGTGCCTGCAAAATATCAAATTCAATATTAGTACCATATCAGATAAGAAACAAGTATCGTAAGCTAGATAAACTAAAAGTGCAGTAAGAACTTAACACAAATGCATAGAACACCCATACCTGCATCTATAGTAGCCGATCTCTAGGTCCACACCAAAGGAAGTAGGCATACAAACTTATTCTACGCAGTGTCTAATGAAACAACACCACCCCAGACTGCAGCATCCCTCAAACTATGAGAAAAATAGGCATATGTGTTGGACACATCCTGCTACTCTCTGAACTGTTGCAACACCCTATCGGTGTTGTGGAAATTGATCATATGAGCATGGTCAGTGACATGACCAATTAGGTATCTCCATTGGAGGAAAAAAGGAAGACGGATATCCTCTCCATCCCACATAGGGCACTCTCTTTATGGTCTCCAAATGAAATAGGGCATCATGTCTAACTACTGACGCCAATACAAAAGATGACCCATGTGGATCTAGACGATGGCTCCATCATACATGAAAACATATGGCCTGTCTGGAAGAAGATCACGCGTACCGATGGGATGACATACAACAATGTGCTCCCATGCCCATATCTGGAGGAGGGTAGCACCACATCCGAGCAACTTACCATTAAGGTAAGCCATGTAAAACATATGAAAGTGCATATGCACCAGGATACATGGCCCCCATGCATAAACAATATGATCTCAGACCATACTCTGCAAAATAGAACCAAAGCCGACAGATCCGCGCTGGCGTCGATCAGGGCATAAGATGCCACATATCAAACTACCTAGTAAAGTGGACAACCTATCAAGCCCCAAACCAAATTGAGACCATGGAATATCATAGGCATTGGATAAACCAAGCTGGTCTCAGGGAAATCCACAGAGCTCAGTCAAAGCAACAATACCAGGTCAGGTAGCATACTCCACAAGTGCACCCTGGATCGGAAGCTGCAGGATACGGTACACATCCTCCAAAGTAATAGTACACTCTCCAGTGGGTAACCAGAAAGTGCATGTCTCAGAATTCCATCGCTCTACAAGAGCCAAGATCATACCACTGTTGGTTGTGATCTATGGCATGTAACAGATCCAGTATAAACCTAAGGCCCTAAGAACTGACCTCTCATCCTCCGATAGCTGGAACATGTATACAAGACCCTCCGGTCTAGACTCCTGACAACATAGAATCCTCCCAGTGAAATACACATAGCAACACATTAGAAATATATTAGTTTCAGTCATTAAGGGAAGTGTCAAAAACCATAATAAGCAGATATGAGACAAGAAAATTAGGTAAACAATTACAAATTTTCAATTGCGATAATAAAAATGACATATGCGGTATTGTTATGCAATTGTGACACAAACCAATAAATTGTGGAAATTAAATTGCAAATGTGTCTTACAAACATATAAAATGTAGAACTTTTATCAATTGTGGCACTGAGCCGGCAATTGTGGCATTCAAACCGCGATTGCGGCAAAACCACAGACAATTGCGGTACATTATGAAAAATATCAGAAAACAACAAATTTTAAATTCAATAAATAAATGCATTAATGACACACAAAGAGATAAAACTCACCGGACGTCCTGTGCTAGTTGGCCTCTGATATGTCTGGACTCGGTCGAATATGTGTGTCACTCCAGGAAGGCCCGCCATCGCACGAAAACAAGAGAAAAAAGAAAAGAAAACTAAAGACAAACTCACCAGGATTTCAAGCGCTCCAAGAAGGAAATGTGACAAATGAATGACTCTCTTGGATATTTATAGGGGTTTCTAGAAACCCTAATTTCTCTAAGAGGTCCAAATTTTCTTCCCGATCCCCAAAAACTTCGATTGTCAATATCAGAGGCAATATAAGGCATTTTTCAAATCAGTCACCTACCCAGATTCAAAAATTGTAGTTTCAACAAATTAACGCTCATGTCATGAATTTTTGCTCAAATTTGTTGAGGGGGCATAAATACACCTACTATCACTGGGGAAAGCTAGGGCAAGATCAAAATCAAAGAATCTTTGACACACTGTGACAAGTCACATCGCATCAAAGAGGAGAAAATGTAGACACCCGAAAATGGACAGGCTTACGACTTTATATTAAAACACTAATTTTCATCTATTAATTAATGATTTTTTAATCATTAATTAATCATCTATTTTCTTCTAAATTCATTCCCCAAATCATCTAATCAAATTCTCAAAATTAATTAAATAATTATTTTTATTTAATTAATTAACCTTAATTGATTAATTACCATTAATTAATTAAATTCAATTTCCTATAGTTTAAATTCAAATATTTAAACTTACTAATTAAATTCTTCCAATTAAATTAATTTCAATTAAATTAATTTAATTTCATTAAATAAAGAAATTCTAAATAAAAAAGAATTCAATTATCTCACATGGTTAAAAACATTAATTAAATAAATGAATTAAATATTCATTTATCTTCAAAGAGATAACTCCAATCAGATCACATGGGTTACTCCCCCCATCTCTCTAGTTCACATGGGTAACTCCACCCACCTTTTCAGTTCTAAAAGGTAACTCACAATTATCTCTTCATTCAACCAAACTCTATCTCTTCTTTACCAATTGAAGAGGTGGAGTTTATTGATGACTTCTCCAGTTCCCTTTAAATCTCATTTGTCCATCTCCCTAGCTCTTGGATTGATTTCAACCATTAATATCATCCTCAATTCCTATATGATAAAACCTTCATAACCATTTGAAGGATCCAATATTTCAAGCTCTCGTGTGCCATTACTATATCAGTTTGGTTCTATCATTCAAGCCATCTTGCGATCACACACCCATTTCAATTAGCAAATTCTCGATGCTTCTCAAGTCATAGACACTGCCCACACCAATACTAAGCATCAAAAATAACATTTTGGAAGGAGTAGAGAGAGACAATAGAAGCTTCAAGCACTTTGGGGTTTGCATTCATTTGTTTTCCTTTCATTGCTTGTACATTTTATTACTTACATTTCAATGTATTCGTTATTGGTAGCTTTGTGTATTGGATTTATATCATTGTAAACCTTTGCTACTAAACCCGGCCTTTGGAAATCTTGGGAACCATGAATCACGAAGAGAGGCATATAGTTCCTATACCGAGTCAGGATCCACAGAGACTAGCATCTCCTTAGAGACAAGTATCTTCGCAGGTAGATCCATAGGTTAGTTCAACACAGGTTCATGATGCACCTCAGATACATGTGATACTACAGGTACCATTAGTACCACAGGCACCACAGGAACCTCCAGTTCCTCCTATCATTGATGACTTAGTACAGGATGTGAGAGGTTTACAGGTAGGGATGACTAAAGTTACTGGAAGATTGGATCATGTGACTAGTATGTTACAACAATTCTTTTCTATGATGGCTCAATTACCTACAAGTGCAGCACAAGTCAGGCACCACCTTCTACTCAGGATAGAGAAGGTGACAAGGGTCCAAATGGTTTAGGGGATGGATTAGGTGCTGCTAGAGATGGATCAGGTGCCCTGATTGGGTCTTGAGATTGATATGAGACTGGTATCCTGATATTTCATTGATGTATCATATAGATTTTTGATTAGGACTGATGTATGGATCATTTTGTCGATGTTTCTTTGATATACATATTTGTTATAGACATTTGATGATGGACATTTATCTATGATGATCTTTTATTGATTTCCCTTTGATGTTGATTTATGTTGATGTGAGATTTCTTTATATGCAAATCTACATGATGTCTATGATGCACTTATTTTTATTATGCTATAGATGCAATGTCTTAGATTATGACATAGATATATGGATGCAAATGATGTTTAGGAAACTATTTCTATATGATTTTGATCTTATCATGATGTATGGTTTATGCAATGCAATGATATGGATGCAATACTTAATGCAATGGTAAAATGAATGCAACTATCTTTTTGGGATTTCAATGTATGCAACGTAGTTTATGAAATGCAATTTTAAAAGATGAATGGATAAATGAATAATGATTAATGTATCTTTTCTTTTGATTTTACCAAGATATGTATAAATAATAATTAATGATATGTATAAATAATAATTAATGATTAATGTTATGAATGGATGCAAAATATTATCTCACATAATTGATTTGAAACCATTGAATTTGATGTAACCACAAATATGATGAACCCCCTTGTACTTGGAAAAAATCTCCAAATAATGCAATTAATCTAACATGAATATGCAATGCAATGCAACTAATTGTCATTGATTTTTTTGCGAAAGAAATGCAAAAAGAGATATATTTTCATCATTGAGCATTGTGGCACTATGAGTCGATACAATCCTTACTGGTGCCACTGCGACCATAAGAACATGAATATGAATTTCATCTCATTTGGTAACCTCTTTTAAGAACCTAGTACAACCCTCACTAGTTGAATGACCAACTATGGGAGTATAAATACCGGTTTAATCAGATTCAATGTTGCAAGTGGATGTTGGTATTAAGATATTGAAGATCTAAATAGCCAAGGTATCCTTTTGCATAAACAAACAAAGTTTGACCCTCCTTCCTATATGAATGTCCTCGATGGTTCTTTGATGACCATGTCCTTAAACAAATTCACATAAGTTAAAGGATCTCCCTCAAAATAGTCACACAAAAAGTCAAGAAAACATCATTTCTCCATCATCGCCAATCTAGGTGAAACATCATCGATTAGCTAAAAATACATGACTCAAAAAATTCAATGAAAAAATCATCAAAAATTTCAAGTGTATCGCAATGTATCAAGATTTTCAAAAAGAATTCCAAAAATTATGATCATTTTAGGGTGTTGTCAATTTTTAATCCTGATAAAATAAGTTAATGAAACTCAAGGATCATGTTGTAGGATCAAACTATTTAGGGTTGAACAATGATATCCATCAAAGGTTCCAAAATATCTTTCCTCTGAATTCTGAAAATCTGCTTCTGTCGTGTGACCAAAATGTAGCACTTTTGAATCTGTTTGTACCAAAATCAATGATGTTTTCTCCCAAGTGATAAATGTGATCAATGCGAAACTTTAGGGAAAATGAAACCTAGAATGCAACAACGCAGCAAAAAGGCTTTATTATGACTATGCACAAATGACAGATGCAATGAGGATATGTACAAATGAGATGGAGAAAAAGCAATATGTACAAATACAACTAGGAAAGACCTAAGGGGCAAAAGGCGCCTATTTCCAGGTTTTCACCTTTTGGGTTTATTGCTCTTTTTTCTCTTTTTTTTTTCTTTTTTTGCTACCAAGGCGCCTATTGCTAGGTTTTCACCAAGGCACTTTTCTCTTTTTCAATTTTTTTTAATTTTTTCTTTTTTTTTCTTTTTTTTTTTATCATCAAGGCACCTATTTGCTAGGTTTTCACCAAGAAAACATTTTTTACTTTTGCAATGTTTTTGACTTTCTTCATGCTCAATTTTCTCCTTTTTCTAATTTTTCTGCTTTTCTATTATTTTTGGCTTTTGATCTTTTAGATTTTTTTGTATTTTGATATTTTCTCCCTTTTTTGGATTTTTTACTTTTTCTCATATACAAAAAAGATGCTAACTCATCTGATTCTCTTTCATCTAATTAGGTATGAAACCTCTTTAATTCAATGCTATTAATGGGTTCTTGTAACTCATCCTCTTCACAATCAACTAGTTTGTATGTCCCCATTCCAAAATAAGAAATAATTACAAAAGGACCAAGCCAATTTGCTTCATATTTTCCTTTCTTTTCCCTATCTGCCTAATTTTTAGGGTTTTCTCTTAACACTAAGTCTCCCACTTGAAAGGCTCTTGGTTTGATGTGCTTTTTGTAGTTTCTTGAAATTCTATTCTGATACACTTTCAAATGATCATATGCTTGTGTTTGATGTTCCTCCAACAATTCCAATTGTTGAAGTCGGGAAACCCTATAATCCTCATTCGTGATTAATCCATGTAGTGACACTCTTAGGGATGGTATTTCCACTTCTAAGGGTAGAACAGCTTCAGCCCCATAAAGCAATGAAAAAGGTGTAGCTCCTGTTGGTGTACAGATGCTAGTTCTATAGGCCCACAATGCCAGATTTATTTGAATATGCCAATCTCTTCCTGACTTATCAACCGATATTTTCAATATCTTAAGGATGTTCTTGTTTGTAGCCTCGGCTTGTCCATTACCTTGAGGATAGTAAATGGAGGAAGAATAGTGAATAATATGAAATGTTTCACAAAGTTCATCCACATGTTTGTTCTTGAATTATTTTCCATTGTCTGTAATGATAGCATGAGGAATACCATATCGACAAATGATGTGATTAAGGATAAACATGGAAATCTACTTTCCCATGGCAGTTGTCAAAGGAACGGCCTCCACCCATTTAGTGAAATATTTTGTCGCTGTGAGGATATATTTATGTCCATTAGAAGATGGTGGGTAAATCATGCCAATTAGATTGAAACCCCATTGATAAAATGACCATGGTGTGACAAATGGATGTAATTCTTGCGCAGGTGCATGGATCATGTCTCCATGATATTGGCATTTAGCACAAACTTTTACAAATTGACAAGCATCTTTTTCTATGGTTTTCCAAAATAACCCCATGCAAAGGATTTTCTTTGCTAAATTTAATCCAATAGAATGCAACCCACAAATCCCCGCGTGGACATCTCTTAAAGCTAACCTCGATTCCTCTTCCTCTAGACATCTAAGGAGTGTTTCGTCAAGACCTTTTCAATAGAATGTGTCTGATAGGATGGTATAACAAGCCGATTGTATTATGAAATGTCATTTTTGGGCTCAGGTTTGGTCTAAAGGTAAGGTTTGGTTTTTAAGATAAGTGTAAATTGGTCCATACCAAGGTGAGTCATGTCCATTAAGAAGGGAAATTATTCGGGTATCGGGTAAGTCAAATGCCAGTTTTGCCAACTCTTCCACCAAGAATTCTTACCTCGTA
This sequence comes from Thuja plicata, assembly GCA_018584345.1. NCBI lineage: Eukaryota > Viridiplantae > Streptophyta > Pinopsida > Cupressales > Cupressaceae > Thuja > Thuja plicata. The sequence goes on along the minus strand of MU224522.1, from coordinate 2,180,402 downwards.
TTCTAATTAGGCATTTGGAGTAATGAAGCTACAGTAGTCATTGCATTGGCTGCTCTGTTTTTGTCTCTTGGAATTTTCTCAAAAGTAATCAAAGCAAAATATTTTTTCCAATCATCCACCATCCTTTTATATGGAATCAATTTTTCATCTTTGGTGTTGTATTCATCATTGATTTGGTTGATGACTGATTTAGAGTCTCCATAAACTTGTAATTCCATGACATTCCATTCCAAAGCCATTTTAAGACCTATGACCAAAGATTCATATTTAGAAATATTATTTGTGCATGGAAACAATAGTTTGTAAGATTTTGGAATTGTGCAACCTTGAGGTGTGATCAAAATAATTCCTACCCCTGAACCACTTTGAGTATAGGATCCATCAAAATATAAAGTCCATGTCTTTGCTTCCACATTAAAAATCTCTGAATTGGGAAATTCCACTTGAATTGGATGTGTAGACTAGATAAAGGATGTTCATCCAACTGATCAGCAATTACTTTTCCCTTGATTGCTTTCTTATCCACGTACTCAATTTCAAACTCACTAAGTACCATTACCCATTTTGCAATCCTTCATGTTAGGGCTATTTTACTAAGTAGATACTTCAAAGGATCAATTTTGGAAATTAACTTCACTTTATGCATCAACATGTAATGTCTAACCTTTTAAGAGGCAAACACCACAGCTAGGTAAGCCCTTTCCATGAAGCTATAATTCAATTCATACTTTATCAATTTTCTACTCAAGTAGTAAATGGCTCTTTCTTTTCCTTCATTGTCTTCTTGTGCCAATAGGACCCCTAAAGATTTATATGTTGCTGATATGTAAAGTAACAAGGGTTTTACTTTGATAGGTGACATTAAAATGGGTGGATTCACCAAATATGTTTTGAACAATGTGAAAGCTTTGTCACACTCTTCATCCAATGTAAAAATAGTGTCTTTATGTAGAAATCTTGTGAAAGAATGACATTTTCCGCCAATTGAGAGATGAACCTCCTTATAGATTGAAGTCTTCCTTGAAGAGAAATCATTTGGCTAATATTCTTAGGGATTTACATGTCCATTATTTCTTGTAATTTCTCGGGATCTACATCAATGCCTTTTACAGAAACAATGTAACCTAAGAGTTTGCCAGATTGTACCCCAAAAGCACATTTCTTTGGATTGAATCTCACTTTGAATTGTTCTAACCTTGTGAAGATATTGTCTAATATTGGTAAGTGATCCTTTCTTTCATGTGATTTTTCTAGAATATCATCCACATAGTCTTCTAAAAAGGTATGCATCATATCGTGGAAGATGGTAGTGATTGCTCTTTGGTAAGTTGATGCGGGATTTTTGAGACCGAAGGGCATCATATTCCAACAAAAGGTTCCCCATGGGCATGTAAAAGATTTATTTTCTTGTTCTTCAGGTGCAATTTAGATTTGATTGTATCCACTAAATCCATCCATCAAGGAAAGCATAGAATGACCCGTTGTTAAGTCCACTATAGTATCAATGCTAGGTAGTGGAAAATCATCTTTTGGGAAAGCAAGATTGAGATCTCTAAAATCAGTGCAAACTCTAATAGATTTGTCATGTTTTGTGACTGAAACAATGTTGGATATCCATTCTGCATATGCAATTACTCTTATAAATCCAACCTTAAGGAGCTTTTCCAATTCTTCTTTTACTAAAAGTGCCACATGAGGGTGCATCTTTCTCAATTTTTGCTTTACATGTTTCACATTTAAATGATGCATTATGAAGCTTGGATCTAAATCTGGCATGTTGGCATAAAACCATGCAAAGTTAATTTTCTTTTCTTGAAATAATTTGATGAACTCCTTCCTTTTTGATGGACTCAAAGATGCTGCTAGATGAATAAACTTGGGATCCTCTTCGGTGCCAATGTTAACTTTCTCTGTTAGTTCAATAAGGATGGGTGATCTTTGATCTTCATGTTTAGGTAGGGTATCCAACCTCTCTTCCTTAGGTGCCACAATTGGGTTTTCACCTTTGGAAACATCTGATATTTTGACTTTTTTAGGTTCTAGCACTACCACATGGTGGTTTTCACCACTAGAGATTTTCATTTTTTATATTTTTTTTAATTTTATTTTGTGGATTGAGAGGTTGAACCCCTGCCTCTATCATTATTTTTGGATCATATTCATTGATGGAAGAAGATGGCCCAACCGCATTTAGGTATTGGGTCATTGCAAGGTCATTGGGAAAGTATAATAGGTCATTTGGTTCGGATAAATCCCAATCAATGAGTTCAGGGTGCATTAAGGATAAAGATTCATTTGGAAAATTGTCATTTGAAGGGATTAAGGACATGACCTCATTTTAAGGTTTGTGCATTGTATCACTTAGGTCTATGACATGAGCTTCCTTAAGATGTTGCATGGAAGTTGGATCAAAGTCTCCTTCACTAGAGTCCTCGCTGATTTCCATGGGAAAGAATGCTTGTGGATTAAATACAACATTTGAATCACCCCCCCACAAAGGCACCCAAGGTTCACCTATCCATTGACTATTCCTAGATGCTTGACCTATGTTAGATTATTGAGGTTCACTTGACACTTGTGTAGAATTCAAACCTTGATGTTCATTTTCTTGACTTGTAACATTGGGAATAGTTGCATATGTGTGAATAACATCAACTTCTATGTCATGACAAGATTCTTTGGAAAAGGAATCCCACTCATAATCCCCAGAATCATCTTCACTATCAGAACCTACCATGTGCACATGTTCATGGAAAACATGCATTGGACTTGAAATTTCTCCTTTATGTTGGAAATCTATTTTGGATTTCTCTTCTTTTGATCTCCAAGCTAGTTCAATGGGTTCTAATAATCCTCTATTTCAAAATACTAAGGGTCCTCTTCCCTTATATCCCATTTTTTGCATGATTTGATAACCTTTCCCATATTGATCGGTTTGAATGTTGATGTGGTGTACCCTTTCCATAGGATGATTTGAAGTTTCTTCTTCCTTATAGAGCCATTGTAGTACTTCATTATCCTCCTTCTCTAAGGCAGATTTATCACTCTCTCTTACAAATGAGAGTTATATTTATGAGGGGGATGAGAACTTGATGGCTTTCCATGTGTCCTAGGAGAGGTTGGTAAATCAAATAGGGAAAGGGAATACTCTCCCACTCCCTTGGATTTGATTCTACATGTTTTTCAAAGGTGTACATCAATTCACTCATCTTTTGATATTGATCCTTCTTAGCTTGTTCTCTTTCTTCCTTGGTAGCTTTCAAAGTTTCCATCTTCAATGTATAAGTCTTAACTGAATTATCATGTGAATTTTGACCCTCATAACTCATCTTTTCCTTTCCCTTAATTTTTGTAGTTGAGTTAGTTTGATTAGGATTTGAGATGGAAGTAGCATTTGATGTCAACTTTGAATTTTCCTCTTTATGTTCTTCATTAATATCATTAGGGATGAATCCTTCCCTATTGTAAGGAATAAATAATTCATGACTTGGCTTCAATGTGTTGCAATATTTAAAGGGATTATAATCTCCTCCAATTGTGATCTCCTCACCTCTATGTGGAAATTTTATGCATTGGTGATAAGTAGAAGGTACCGCTTGCATATCATGAATCCAAGGTCTTCCCAATAGGATATTATAAGTTGATTTCATGTCGATAACTTGACATATGGTATCTTTTTTGATAGGTCCCACTTGGATAGGTAAAAAAATAATTCCTTTTGAAGACCTTTCTTCCTCATCGTAAGCCTTAATGGTGATTTTTTTTTTAGGGTTAATGGATGATTCGGATATCCCTAAAGACTTGACAATGTTTAATATTGTACAAATATTGAGACTGGCTCCCCCATAAATGAGAAATCTCTTAACCCTATGCCTTTGGATTAACACTTCTATATGCAAGGGAAAATTTTGAGGGTGGGTAATAGACATGTCATCTTGTTCGGAGAATGAAAGGCAATGAGGAGCTATGAGATGTCCTACCATATTTTGAACTTATCCTCCTCCAAGGTATAGTAACAATGGTTTCCAGTAGAGATTTTTCCAATATTCCTTTGTGATTAGGAGATAGTTTCAACAACTCCAAAATAGATATTTGTGCTGGAGTTTTAAGCAATTGATCTACAAAACTATAAGGATTTATTGAAGAAGATGTTGGTTTAGCCAAAGTAGTTGTTGAAGTAAGACCAAAGGTTTTAGGAGCACTTCCTTGTAGGTAACTCTTGCTGATTTCCCCCTGGTTACAACATTAGAGGTCTCTTGAATAGGTTGTTCTTTGATTACCACAACATTGATAGTACTATCATGTTCAGATAGGGCATTAATAGTATTTTCATAGCTATGGGAAAAGTTTATATTGTTGTTGCCTCTCAAATTGTTTCCATCATTCCCTCCATTGTTTGAGTTGGAAGATTCACCCTTTTCATGTTTGTAAAAAGGAGTTTTAAAAGTTGTGCGATCTTCGTTGTTTTGAGGGCCTTCTACCTTTATCACACCATTGTCAATTAGGTCTTCCACTACGTTTCTCAAACACATGCAATAATTTTTCTTATGTCCTCAATTTCTATGGTATTCACAATGACTAGACTCACTCCACCATGTAGGTTTTATTTGTGGTTCATATGGTTGAGCCCTAGGTAAGTCAATAAGCTTATTAGAAATGAGGGTTCTTAATGCCTTTTCAAGGGGTTCACCCAAAGGTGTGAATGTAATTTTAGGAGTTGGTGTAAAGAAAGGCTTAGGCTTGTTAGCACCTTGATTGTTCCCAAATTTATTATTTTTATTGTTGTTGTTGAAATGTACTTTGGGTTCTAGGGTCACATTATTATCTTGAGAAAATCCTTTGGTAAGATTGAAAGGGGTGGTCTTAAAATTATTTGCCTCTACAACTCCATCATTCACCACTCCTTTATTGTTATTCCTCATCCAAAACCGATTATTGTTAGGATGATTTCTATTTTGTTTGTTATTGGAGGCATTATTGTTGTTGTTTTAATAAAGCTTAAGTTCTCCACTTTTGACCAATACCTATTTTGTGGTAACCCCATTCTCAATTAGGTCTTGAAAAGACCTGGGAAATTGTAGTCTTAACCGGTAATTCATCTAATTAGTCAAGCTATTAATAAAGATATCCATCTTCTCTTTCTCAAGTACACTTTGAGGGTATCTAGAAAATACTGCTCTCCATCGTTGTAAGAAAATTAGGAATCCTTCTCCCTCTTGTTGCTTGGTATTACATAAATTTATCATTGTAACCTCATGTTTGATATTGTAGGAATAATGATTCACGAATTTGGAGGCCAACTCTTCAAAGGTTTGGATGCCAGAGCGTAACTTTGAAAACCACTCCATGGACATGCCTCCTAAACTTCTAGGAAACAACCTCATTAGATAAGTCATGTCATGCATGAATTCTAGGATCAATGTGCAAAATTACCTTAAGTGATTTTGAGGATCAGTTTCTCCTTCATACTTGTCGTATTTAGGAAAGATAGCATTAGTTGGGAATGGAACCATAATTAAGGTCTTATCGAACAGAAAAGGACACAAAGCTTTGATAGAAAAGGGTTTAGGAGCCCCGCTTTTTTTCATCGTATCCAATTGCATTTGGAAGAGTTTTAATTGTTTGTTCATGATATCAATAGGATTAGTCTCAGCTTATTTTTTTTTAAGTTTATTGACATCATAGTCATGGGGAAGTTTGAGACATGTTTGGGCTAGGTCTAGGAAGTACTTTTCCCTGTCTTTTTCCAACACTTTCTCCATGATCTTCATGAAGAAGGGACTTTGCATTGCTTCATTGAAATTTTTTTTGGTTTCTTCATCATCATTAGGGTCAATGTTTCCCCCATTGTTATTGTTATTGTTTAACCCTTGGTTGTTAGGGTCAACATTTCCTCCTCCAAGATTATTATTACTAACCCGACCACCTCCATTTTTTTTTATATCTTTGTTAACGTGGTTGATTTGATCGGGGTCCATGTTGCCAAACCGAAAAAACATTGTTGGCTCCGTCTTTGTTATAGGTTCTTGTAAGGGTCTTGAAGAGGTAAAGGTATCACTCACAAAAAGGACACTCCTACCTTAGATAGGTTTCGTCAGATTGCAGGGTAGACTTGATATAATGAGATCTAGTAAAAGCCAACATGAACATAAATTGTATAGGGATCTTAAGCTTTTCTCTCACTTAAATGATCAATCCTTGGATGATTTTGTGAAATGTCCAAAAATGGAGAATTTTGATCAAGTTGAATATACACAGAGGTAAAATATCCAAAAGGGTATCCAAAAACATAGTTATCTTGTTTTCAAACCTTCAGGAAATATCCACTATCTACCCTTCTTTGTTTCTAGGCATCCCTTCCTAGTGTGTAGGCATGAATTTAATGCTGGTACGCGTTGACTAGAATTCTTATATGTGACACTCTGTTGTTAGTACATAGCATTTTCCTGTTGATAGGCGTTGTTGAAAATTTTCCAGGTGACACTTTCCAGTGACTTACACATTTTTTGACAGATGCCAGGCGTCGTTTCAGTTTTGTAGGCATCCCAGAACTATCTATAGGCGTCACTTAATTGTTCATATGCGGCACTTAACAGATCAAAGTTGAATTTTTCAACTTTTTTGGGGTTTTAAAAGTTTAAGGTTTTTTATCAGATCTATCAGAGAATATTCTTGCTTGAAAATTAAATACAAACTCAACACATACATCAAATTTTCACCATGTCCCTAAAACAACACTAAATGTGTATGTTCTCGATCATTTTCACAAGTATAACACAAGAAAATCTTCCAAGAAATTTACCTAGAGTCAAATTTGGCTTTTAACAATGGCTCTAAAAGGTAGGCTTACTATTTTAACAAGGTTTTAATGAACACCTCCATTCTAAATCATGCCAAGTTCTTTTACCCCCTTGCGGGCTTCCCATACACACAAAAGTACAATTTTGCGCAATCCTGAAGGACTACTTGAGGAAGTGAAGATGAATTGCACACAACTTAGTCACTTTCTGATTAAGGTAAAGTGCATTTATTTATAGTGGGTTGGATAGTATCATGGCTAAAGCAATTTTCTCCCACTTTGGGTCATTCCCTCTCACCACCTTTGTAAAGGAATTATCAGGAGGCGGGCCCTCTAAAGTTTTAATTGATCTAGCATATATAGAAAAATAAGAAATCAAACTTGGTTCAAAAATTTTGGGAGTTTGATTCACTTAGAAAGTGAAGAGCATATCCCTATTGGCATTCCTTGTTCAAAACACCTCAAACACACTTGTTATTTTTCAACCTTTGGACAAGGGGGTTCTTAAAATTGAAGTTTTTGGTTAACTCCTTATCCCTTTCATTCTACCAAGTTGAACTCACGCGTTTGGATTTTTGATCCACTTCGCAAAGTGGAGAGCATATGCCTAATGTTTGTTCAATTTGGACAATAATAGGGTTTTTCCTATTAAACTGGATTTAAAGAAAAGCCACAATTTAAGAAATGCAAGCTTGATATGAAAAATACCTCTTTTGTAGCTAGCAAAGGCTAGGCGCTTTTTTGAGGTTTTTTTTTTAATGTTTTTTTCTTACTCACGTAGTGGCAATCATTCCCACTCTGGCTCCACCAACAAGTTAGTCAACACAAAGAGAACAAAGTGAAGAAAAACTTGAAACTAAATTGACAAAATGCTCCTAAGTTTTTTTTGATCAAATTTTGCAAAAATCAAGCTTAAAGAACTCAAAAACAAAAAATCAACTAAAGAGTAGGGAATTTTCTTTTGTATGCAAAAAAAACTTTCATGTAGTGATCATACAAATGTTCTTCTTTTAAAATTTCTAGAATATTAGAAGCATGGATTTGCTTAGAATGTTTAATTTGTGCTCTTACCTCTTTACTAGGCCTTGTAACTCTAAGTTCTGGTTTTTGGACTTTTAAATGTTGTGTCATCTGTAGGGAACACAAACATAGAGAGTTATAACATAGAGAAAATCAAATTAAACTTGATATAAAGCAATAAATTCTATGCAGCATTTAATAACTAATACGTGGCATTTAACTGTTACTAAGTGTAATTTAAAAATTTAAAGCGAAATCGAAACTTTAACACACGGCATTTAAAAATGCACAGGTGGTAAAATAAACTTCACAGGCGGCACAAAAAAGTTTAAAATGTGGCAAAATATTTATCACACATGGCAAATGAAAGTTCACAGGTGGTTCTTTGCAACTCACAGGTGATGCTTTACAGGCTTATGCGTCACACTTTGTCTCATACGCGGTGAAAGAATTTAAGACAAAAAAAAAGTAAGATCTTCAGGCATCAGTTCACTGTGCATAGGCATCATCAAATTCTTCATACGTGACATCTCACCTATTTTTTGCAAAATGAACAAGAAAGTGAAGCAAAAACACACAAAATTTGATAAAAATGATGGAAATGAGGCCTAAATCCCCATGATGGGCGTCATTTGTGTGTGATTTAATACACCTTCATGGAATTGATTTATTTAACTACAAATCTATGGAAGACTAATGCAAATTAAACTAAATAATTGCAACCAAATCACTAAACATTCCATGGTTCTCTAACTAGTATGCTAATAGAGTTCTCAACCTTAATCTCTATCAATGACAATCCTATAATGAGAAATTGATAAACAAATGCCTAATCTAGCTCAATTCTCTCAAGATGATATGAAAATGAAACTCAAATGCTCATGATAAACTCTCAATTCTCAAAATGCTCAAGATATTACTCAATTTATCTCAAATTGCTTGTAATAATGATGTTATGCATTCAAATTTTTGTAGGATTGATTATGCTTAAAAATGGCTTGTATTTATAGTAAATTCCCAAGGGTAGGGGGTAGAGTTACTTGATCATGATTAAGCCTAGGTTAGGTGAAAGGCTTTGAGATGGTTTCAAATGGGGAGACAATTTAAATGGTTGTCTCAAAGGTTGGGACAAATGGACAAATTTGAGTGATTGAGATTCAATTTTGAAAATGAGTGATTGGGATTCAAATTTAGGAGTGATCCATGTGCTTTGTGTTCTCAATTCCCATTGGTTGCTCAAATTCATGTTGAAATATATTAGGATTATTTAATTCCATCAATTAATTAAATTAGCCATGTAGGGGAATAGGTTCAATTTGATTTTTGATTAAAAACTATACAATTAATTGATTAAAATCAATTATATAATTTTGATTGATCCCTTTTAGGCTGCTATTTGATCATTTGATGTCATGATGAATTAATCCTTTGATTTAAATTGATTTAATCCCATTTTATTGATAAATTTCCATTTGAATTGATTTTGATCCATTTTGAAGCATTTTGAAGCATTTGATGAGATTTGCAGATTTTGATGATACTAAGACACCTGGTCAGTTTTAGGTGTCTATAGAGGTCTTCTTTCCTAATTAACTTACAACTTATAGTACTTCACAATGTGTCCAATATTGTTACATTTGTAGCATGTAGGTTTCATTTTAGATTCTCTTCCATTGACTTGTCTGTCCTGATTGATTAGGTTTTCTACATTCTACTTTCTTGTGCCCATATCCATTACAGTTAAAACAATAACCAGAAAAAGTTCTAAAAGGGGCATTACCTCTACAGTCTCTCTTCATGTGTCCAAATCTATTGCAGCCAAAGCATCTACCTCTGAAGGGTCTGATCTAATCTTTACGTTCTTCAATAGAAGGTTTCTAGCATCAATCTTCTCATTTGATTTCTCTTCCTGATTGTTTGAGCATTCTGCTTCATTGAAGCCAATACCAGTCATATCACCTTTAGGTTTTGTTAGGAATAAGGTGTCTCAACCTTGTATATTTCCTTACATTTGATATTATTTGTTTTGTAATTAATTGTTTGCAAATAATGTATTTAGATTTGATATCTGTTCTTCCATTTAGTTGAGTGGACATGTGTTTTCACTCCACTTGGAAGATGACAAGGATGATCAAACTTGGTCTAGGTGGATCTAGGAATCCCTTTCTGTGGTAGAGGTTATTTTCCAAATGTCGGCACTTTGGACAATGTGTAAGGTAATCATGACTAAAACGGTTATGACGGATTCCTATGACGGTCATTAATATTTGTAAGAGCTAATTGTGAAAGATTTGATGACGGGTGAAGAAATGCAAGACATGTAGAAACTGATCATGTTGAGTACTATACACTCTTCTACAATGTGTGGGGTTCCTATTTTTTTGGAGAATGGTAAAACCCTAATACGGTTATCTTTGGAAGTTGCCCTAAAAAGGGAAACACATGATAAATCATTTTTGGGTTGCAAATCATGAGTGAGAAGTTAGTGTATTGTTATAATGTTGTTATGTTGCCGAATTTGTCTTCAAGTGTCGATTATCTCATGAAACAACTTGCCTTGCAAGTGTATTGTAAACAACAATAGTTTTGATTAATACATTGTGCAGGTTTTGGAGTGCTGGGGTTTTTTACCAAAAGGTTTTCCCTAGGGTTAATCATTGTGTCATTCTCATTTTTCTATGTATACATGTTATTGCAGAAACATCTAAGTTAATTGTATTAACATTCTGTAATTGATAAGGGTTAAATCTAAATTTGCACGATCCTCTTCTCAAGAGTTTAGCATAGGGAACTATTTTCTGCACACTTAGTTTCCTTTCAGTTGGTATCAGAGCCTGGCCAATTTTTGTTCTATTTGTTAGGGTACAGGTTTTTTGAGCTAATCTCCAGTTCAGTGGGAGTATTTTTGTAGAGTATTCATAACCTTATTGCAAGAAGAGATGTAAATTTCTTCATATAGTAGAATGGAGGTGGAAAAGTTTAGTGGCACAAACTTTGAGTTGTGAAAACTCAAGATGGAAGACATGCTTGTAGACCGTAATGTATGGGAAGTGGTTGCAAATGATATCAAACTAGTAAACATGCCTCAAGTAGATTGGGATCTCAAGGATTGGAAAGCTAAGGGTCTCATTAGACTTTGTCTAGCAAATTCTGTTCTCCTGAATGTTCTCAAGGAGAAGACTGCAAACAAATTGTGGACACAGCTTGGGTCTATGTATCAGGCCAAGTCCTTGGTGAGTAGATTTTTCCTGAGAAAGAAGCTATGTTCTATGAGAATGGAGGAAGGAGGATCCATTGCAGATCACCTGAACACATTTAACATGTTGATTGCATAGTTGACATCAACCAGTGTCAAGTTAGAGGAGGAGGATTGATGTATGACCCTGCTTTGTTCCTTGGTAGATTCATGGGACCATCTTGTGATGTCCCTTGGGAGTACTATTGTCACTTTCCAAATGGATGATGTGGTATCTTTGTTATTATCTGAGGAGATGCAAAGAAAGACCTTCAATTCAACCAAGGAAGCCCTTGCTATTTGTGGTAGATCCAAAGACAGAGGAAAGAAAAATGACAAGAATTCTGAAAAGGGTAGATCCAAATCCTGTGGGAAATCTAAGACTCCTGGAAAGTCTAAGGAAACATTTTGGAACTTTGGTAAGACTCGGAACTCCCGTAAGGACTGCAAAGAGCCAAAGAAGAAGAACAAAAAGCCCAGATTCAGATTTTGAAAAATCTCAAGAAGATGGCGATGCTTTTTTCGCAGCCTTGGCTACCCATGCATCTGATGATGTGTGGCTGATTAAATCAGGTGCTTCTTTTCACATGACCTCTCATCAAATTTGGTTCTCAAAGTATGAGGAGTTTGATGGTGGAAAGGTGTACCTGGGTGATGATTCTCACCTAGAGATAGTTGGATGAGGAAGAGTCACGATCAGATTCCTTGATGGATGAGTAAAGGGGATCAACAGGGTAATGCACATCCTGGGTTTGGCATGAAACCTGTTATCTATAAGTATGTTGAATGATGTAGGTGTGCAAGTTGTTTTTTTCAAAGATGGATGCAAGATGACTAGAGGAGCTATGGTGCTTCCAAAAGGTACTAGGAGAGGTACCCTATTTCAACTGGATGCTTTCACTTCACAGTGCATTAGTTCTTTTGTCTCAAGGAAGAGAGCAGTAGTCACCTCATCTCCACCATCTGAACCAGCAGTGAAGAAGTTTGTGGTAATGGGTTCCGATGGTAGTGTAGCAAGTGTACCTAAGGGTGCTAACACTTTGGAAGGAAAACTTCCTGCAGAAAAGACAATGTTGTGGTATATGAGATTTGGCCACATTGGTAAGAAGGGTCTCAGAACCCTGAAAAATAAAAACCTCATTAAGGGGATAAATAATTGTAATCTCAAGTTCAACTTTTGTGAACACTATGTTTATGGTAAGAAAAATTGTGTTCAGTTTTACTCCAGTTCTCACAAGTCTTCTAGTATTTTGGATCTTATCCATTCAGATGTCTTTGGTCTTGTTAAAGTTCCTTCAATCTCAAAATCTATATATTTTGTATATGTTATAGATGATTATAGTAGAAGGACATGGATTTATTTCCTTAAAAGCAAGACACAAGTTTTCATTCAGTTCAAGGAATTTAAAGCTCTCGTAGAGAATCAGACTGGTAAAAGAATTAAGTGTGTGAGAACTAACAATGGTGGTGAGTTTTGTTTGGCAGAGTTTGAACAATTTTGTAAAGAATGAGGGATCGAGAGGGATAAGATACCTCCTTATACCCCACAACAAAATGGAGTTTCAGAAAGAATGAAAAAGACACTGATGGAGAAGGCTAGGAGTATGCTTAGTGGAGCTGGCCTTGAACAAAGGTTTTGGGCTGAAGCCATGGCCACTGCTTGCTATCTGGTTAACAAATCTCCTACATAAGCTCTTTTTGGAAAGACACCCATGGAGGTGTGGTCTAGTAAGAAGCCTTTGATTATACATCTTTGTATTTTTGGTTGTGAAGCTTATGCACATGTGCCTAAGGATATAAAATCTAAGTTGGAAAACAAGGATGTAAAATGTATCTTCATCGGCTACAATTTTGGTGTGAAAGGATACAAGCTTTGGGATCCTATGATTGGTAAGGTGTTGTATAGTAGAAATGTTATTTTTAGAGAGCTAACACCTTCTCCTATTGTGCTATAGCCAGATGAAAAATAAATGAAAGCAGATGGTGTTCAGTTGCCTCCTACCCCTGAGAAGACTGAACAGAGAGACCATGATGGATCTGATGATGAGGAGAGCTCTAGTAGCTCTAAAAATTTAGAAGATGAGGTGGCACAACCTTAACCTGAGCCCTTGAGGAGATCCATGGGAGAAAGAAAGCAACCAGGGAGGTTTGGATTTTATATGTTAGATTCCAGTTGTGCTTATGCCTTGATTACAAACACTGATGAACCAAATCTATGAAAGAGGCTATGGGTATGGAAGATGCATGTTCCTAGATTGAGGCCATGGATGATGAGATGGCTTCATTGGAGAAGAACAAAACTTGGGACCTATTACCTTTACCTAAAGGATGGAAACCTGTTGGAAGCAAATGGGTGTTTAAGAAGAAATTATGTGCAGATGGAAGTGTTGAGAGGTACAAGGCCAGATTGGTTAAAAAGGGGTATTCATAGGTGGAGAGAATTGATTATGGAGAAATATTCTCTCCTGTTGCAAAGCTTACATCCATTATATCTCTTTTATCTCTAGAAGCATTGTATGATTTAGAGGTAGAACAAATGGATGTGAAGACAACTTTCCTTCATGGTGAATTGGAGGAAGAGATCTATATGTCACAGCCTGAAAACTATATTTAGAAAGGTAAAGAGTCTTTGTTTTGTAGATTAAAGAAGTCTTTGTATGGTTTGAAACAATCTTCTAGGATGTGGTACCTTAAATTTGATGCCTTTGTGTTTTTGATTGGTTTTTTGAGATCAAAATTAGATCATTGTGTTTATTTCAAAGTTGACAATGATCGCCTTCTTATTATTGCATTATATGTTGATGATATGTTGTTGATTGGGAAGGGTATGGGTATGATTTCTGATTTGAAGTCTCAGTTGTCAGCACAGTTTGAGATGAAAGATCTAGGGGCAGCCAAGTATATTTTGGGTATGGAAATCAGCAGAGATAGATCTAACAGAAAACTTTGGTTGAGTCAGAGTAAGTATGTGAATTCTGTGTGGATAGGTTTAACATGGCAGATTGTAGCCCATTGTGTGTTCCTATTTCTATGGGAACAAATTTATCTATGGATGATTGTCCAAAATATCCTAGTGAGGTGGAGGACATGAGAAAATTACCCTATATGAGTGCAGTTGGTAGCCTTATGTATGCTATGGTCTGTACTAGACTAGACATTGCCCAAGTAGTGGGAGTCCTGAGTCAGTTTATGGCTAAACCTAGACGGGTACATTGGGATGCAGTCAAGAGAGTGTTCAGATATTTGAGGGGTACATTAGAGTATTCCATATGCTATCGTGGAAACTCTTCTGGAGCTCCACATTCAGTTTGTATTTGTGGGTTTGTGGATTCAGATTGGGAAGGTGACATTGACAACAAGAGATCCACCAGTGCCTATGTGTTCACTATGTTTGGGGGTGCCATCAATTGGATGAGTGAGTGACAACCTATGGTCACTTTTTCCATGATAGAAGCATAGTACATGGCAGATACTCATGCTTGTGAGGAAGCCATTTGGCTTAGGAGACTGTGTTTGGATGTTGGTGTTGATGCAGGACAGATTATGATTTGTTGCGACAGTCAGAGTGCTATTTGCCTTGTGAAGAATCCAACTTTCCATGCCAAAATGAAGCACATTGATGTGCGGTTTCACTTTGTGAGAGATATGGTAGAGTATGGAAAGGTAATTTTGGAGAAGGTAGATACAGTAAATAATTTTGCGGATGCATTGACAAAACCTGTGGGCACAGAGAAGTTTAGATGGTGTTTGGAGTCTATGGGCCTGTCGGCCTATAGCAGTTAAATCCTGTTATTTCCTTTGGCTCTTACAAGGTGTTCGACAAGTGGGAGAATGTTAGGAATAAGGTGTCTCAACCTTGTATATTTCCTTACATTTGATATTATTTGTTTTGTAATTAATTGTTTGCAAATAATGTATTTAAGTTTGATATCCGTTCTGTCATTTAGTTGAGTGGACATGTTATGTTTTCACTCCACTTGGAAGACGACAAGGATGATCAAACTTGGTCTAGGTGGATCTAGGCATCCCTTTCTGTGGTAGAGGTTATTTTCCAAATGTTGGCACTTTGGAAAATGTGTAAGGTAATCATGACTGAAACAGTTATGATGGATTCCTATGATTGTCATTAATATTTGTAAGAGCTAATTGTGAAAGATTCGATGAAGAGTGAAGACATGAAAGACATGTGGCAACTGATCATGTTGAGTACTGTACACTCTTCTGCAATGCGTGGGGTTCCTATTTTTTTGGAGAATGGTAAAACCCTAATACATTTATCTTTGGAAGTTGCCCTAAAAAGGGAAGCACGTGATATAAGCATTTTTGGGTTGCAAATCATGAGTGAGAAGTTAGTGTACTGTTGGAATGTTGTTATGCTGCCGGATTTGTCTTCAAGTGTCAATTATCTCCTGAAAGAAATTTTATTGCAAGTGTATTGTAAACAACAATAGTTTTGATTAATACATTGTGCAGGTTTTGGAGTGTTGGGGTTTTTTACAGAAAGGTTTTCCCCAGGGTAAATCATTGTGTCATTCTCATTTTTCTATGTATACATGTTATTGCAGCAACATCTAAGTTAATTGTATTAACATTCTATAATTTATAAGGGTTAAATCTAAATTTGCACGATCCTCTTCTCAGGAGTTTAGCTTAGGGAACCATTTTCCACACACTTAGTTTCCTTTCAGGTTTCTATTTGTCTCTATGTTCATTAATCAAATCACTTATGGTGTGAAGTTTCTCAACGTGTTTCTTTGCTTCAACAAGTTCACCTTTTATATTTTGATTGTATTTTTCCATTTCCAAATACTTTTTCTTGTAGTTGTTAGCCTCATTCTTCATTTGATCTAATGCACTATTTAAATCTTCTTCAACTTTCTTCTTAGCATCCTTTTGTACCTGTATTTCTTTAGCCATAGTCTCATTTTCAAGTTTTAGAGTTTCATTTTATAATTTTAGTTGCTTCACCTAATCTGAATTGTCTTCATCTGAATCCTCTTTTATCTAAACCACAAGGTCTTGTCTTTTATTTTTGGAAAGCTCAAGTTGATCTTTGAGTTTCTTTATGAATTTCTCAGCTTTACGCATGTTGAATCTCAACTCTCCAGCTCTACGAATTTCCTTTATTGTTTTTCAATGATCTCTGTCATTCTCTACTCTGCTATTTTCTCAACAACTCAACCAACTAACCAAATCCACTATTACCAACATCTATCTTTATCAAAAAGATCTTACATATATATCTCACAACTTTACAAAGTCGGCTCTCAATATGAATATTAAAAATATTACTAAGTCGACCTTCAATAAAAAAATACATTTAATAAAGTAAATACCAAATGTATAGTCGATGCTCTTGCATAGTCAATGTGGAGGTTATCAACAACCAAAATACACCTTCGATTGTCTGGAGTCCAAGCTATACTCCCTCAATATTTGCTACTGTCAAACTGCTCTATTTCGTTGTTCTGCTACAGTCTATCTATCTTCAATTATGTCTAACTCATCGTAGACTCAACCAAAACCAAATCAATCTTAGGTGGAGGTCATACATACCCCATACTATCTTCCTCTAAGGTCTCTTTCCCTAATTTATCTCTATCTTTGACATCCAAAACACTTATGTATCTCTGCTTCTACACTTAGTCAATTTTTGAATCATCAAAACTTATCTTTATTGGAATCGATCTAAAACCCAGATGTGTTGCAATAAATGAAAACCAAAAAGTAAATCACATTTACACAAAATTGATTACTTTCCAACATGGAATTGTAGCAAGATTATCTCTAATCCTAAAGAATCACACATGACTATTGTAAAGAGAATTTTTAGATACTTGAAGAAAACTAAAGATTATGGATTGTGGTACAAGAAAGAAGGCAAGTTTGAACTGAAAGTTTACAGAGATGTTGATTGGGCTGGGAACATTGATGATAGAAAGATAACTACTGGTGGAGCATTCTTGTGGGAGAAATATTAGTTAATTGGATCAGTAAGAAGCAAGGATGCATATCTCAGTCAACTACAGAAGAAAAATATGTTGTTGCTGCTACAAATTGTTTAAACATTGCATGGATAAAACAAATTTTGAAAGGTATGAATGAAGAGATCACTGACCCAGTGATAATTTATTGTGATAATACTAGTGCAATTAATATTTATAAGAACCCAGTGATGCATGAAAAAACAAAGCATATATCTATAAAGTATCGATACTTTAGGGAACAAGTACAAGAAAAATAAGTGACACTGGAATATGTACAATCAAAAGAACAACTAGCTGACATATTCACTAAACCCTTACCAAAGGATACATTTGAGTACTTGAGGAATAGACTAGGGGCCATCCCTTTTCTATCATTCACTAACCTGAATAGGAGGTTGCATCAACCTATATTTTATTAGAATATCAATCAGGTTGATGCCAACTGAGAACTAGACTAACACTGCATATCAGTACATTCAAGGTACCTGATCTAAACCAAAAACCAGAGATATTTTTGGCTACAGAAGAGTTGTATATTTTCTTTTTGGCATTTCTGTCAAAGGAGAAAAGAGAAAGGGAGAGAAATGAAATATATATCCATTAAAGAGAGAGAAGATTGAAATGAGTCAAATCTTTAGGGAGAGTTTGCATGGTGAGTTTTAATGATGTGTAGTGATTAAACGTATTATATGTACAAGCTAGGGGAGCTAAAACATTTTGGAATGTAGTTGTAGAACATAAGTTTGGTATTCTATGGCATTTTCATCTTGCATATTTCATATTGTGTTGCCATCAATGCCAAAGGGAGAGATTGATGAACTACAACTGATTGTATGTTTGAATTCATTGAGTTGATGATCAATCGAGTTACTCATGTGATGATAGACATTAACCAGTTAATGTATTGTCATTGATGTCAACTTGTTTTGATTATCATCATGGTTACAAACATCTATTATGGATTAAAGATCTGGAACAAAAAAAAATTATGTGGTCAATAATTGAAGAGTTCTATATACATCGAATTGGAATAGTGGACACTCACAAAACACAGTGTATACCAAGCATAGTGTTAACTGAGCTAGGTATCATCGACACATCATGGTATTGACAAAGTAAATAAACTGAAGGCTGACTAATATGATGAGCTGCCAATTTGTTTATGATTTTGAGGTAATTGATAACATTTGTTATGTTTATCAAATGGATATGAAAATTCAAGATGACCGGATGAAGGAGATTGAAACATGTTTTTGACACAACTGCCGAGGAAGGTTGAAGCAGAAAAATCAAAAATGGAGATTAAGTAGAAAAATCTAACGATAGAGATTAAATGGAGTATTATTTCTATTTAAAGAGATAAGAGATTCATTATGAAGCATGCGCACACACACATATTGCTGAAGAGATTAACTTCATGCATGACTGATCAAACTAGTAGAAGATGGAACTGATAATTTATACAGACATCACCGAGTGAAAGAGAAAGAGAATTTACAGAGCAGAATGGAGTATGAAGAATCAGAGGGATTGAAATGAATATTGATTAGAGGCATTATTGTGCTTAGCATAGAGCTAAAAATCTGCAAACAAAGTTGTATTTGAATCAAATCATTACTGTATTAGTTTAACCATTGTTATAGATAAATCTCTTAACCAAGTGGGACTTAACAGTATTTTTCTTTTTATGACATTCATTGAAAGTTGATTTTTTTCTTGTTGACCCCATAGTGAATGATTGGTAAAGGGAGAACTATTAGTGATAAATTCTCTAACCAGGTGACACCTAACAGTGTGCATTATAACCTTTAACAAGGTTGGCTCTTCACCGAGCTCACTTCAGAAGAGTAAATTATATTTGGTTACCGGTCCAAGGTGGTTTTTCCCTTAGCAGGGTTTCCATGTTAAAAATCTATGTGTTAATGTGTATGGATGTGTTGGATTGTTATTTTTCTTTACACATTACTTTATTTGCATTGATCGATAATCACAATATTTGTTTTACTGCTACATGATAGATGAGTTTGAGATCATAGTTTATATTTCATCGAGTTGATTTATATGTTTGAAATTGTTTTTATATACATTTGGGAGTATTTGGGACTGTAGGATAACTGGAAATAACTGATTCACCCCCCTCTCAGTTATCTAACAATATCAAAACCCTCAAGAAAATTCTTGTTAGAAGCAAAAAAGATGAATATGTAATCTTACCTATTATCCTAATTGAATCCATTGATTATGATGATTTAGAATCAAATATTTATTCACTACTAGTATATGGGAAAGCTAACTAGGCGAAGGAGGATAGATCATCAAGTCAACAGTTAACCAGTATCCTAGGGTGAAGGCACGCTTTCTTAATAATATCAGGGGTTTTTTCTATTACGGATATCTCAGCTTCTGATGCCAATAGTATAAAAGATTAAGTAATAGGAGATTTAAGTGTTCCTTTTGAGTCTTTTAACCACCAAATAGAAATAAGGGATAAATTTGGTGACTTAGCTTAGGAACTAGACAAAAGTATAATTAAATCAGGTAGTGAAATAGATGAAGACATGGCAGTAGAAAAAATATAGACATTCCCTTGAAATAATTTTGGATCAGGAAGAGGAGATGAGCAGATTAGTCAGCAAGGAATTAGAAAAAAATAATCTAGACTCGAT
Source organism: Thuja plicata (assembly GCA_018584345.1). Taxonomy (NCBI): domain Eukaryota; kingdom Viridiplantae; phylum Streptophyta; class Pinopsida; order Cupressales; family Cupressaceae; genus Thuja; species Thuja plicata. The sequence continues at coordinate 2,160,695 of MU224522.1, read as the reverse complement.
GGAAAATATAGGACCTGATGATACTATCTGCGAGAAACCTCCCAGAGATTTTAAATCTAAGATATCAGCTCAGGTAGGTGATTCTCTTTTTGAGACTCATAATGGTAAGGAGAAAGAAGTTGATCATATTTTGGATATTTTGGAGTTTAATTCCCCTTTATCCCATGTTATAATTAATCATATTTTCAATTCTAAAGCTCCTAAAAATCTTGAAGTTGAAGATTTGGATATAGGTTATAGAATTAATAGAAATTTTTATAGAGATTCACCAAGGAAAATTTTGACTGTAGAAACATCTGAGATAGAGGCCATTAATTATTTTTTAGGGTTAGACATAGATCTAACTATAATACCTGATTTGAACCATGTAAATAATAGAGAGATTGTTGTTAAAATCCTAGATTCACTGGATAAAGATTTTTCAGTATCAACGAAGGAGCAGGATAGAGATTGTACAGTTGAGAAACCTTCTAGATTAGGTCTAAACCAAAATACCACAAGAAAAAATACTCCTGATTGTGCCAACCCTCCTAAATAGTGAGGGAGGAAATACCTAAAGGAACTTAGAAATAGAGAAGGTCAGGATTTAGGAAAAATAAAAATTGAAACGCTTTTGGATGCTGTGAAGGGGAATTTCCTTCTCACATAGAAATGAAGCTAATAACATGGAATGTTAGGGGCATCAATGACCCTAACAAACAACGCCTGGTAAAAAGGCAATTGGAAGTTTTTAATTCTAAAATAGTAATATTAAAAGTAACTAAATTAGATGATGGTGGTTATAATTTTCTTAAAAATAAATTAGGAATGTGGGAGATTACGGGCACTCCATGGATTGGAGCTTCAGGTGGGACTACAATACTTTGGAATCCTAGACATTGTGATTTTACCCCTTTAATATTAGCAAATGGTTGGATAGGTAGTAGATTAAAAAGTACAAGAAGCGAGCTAAATTTTATCCTAATAAATGTCTACGGTCCTAAATTCCTTCATGAAAAAAGGAGCATGTGGAAGGAGATTCGAACATTTATTAATGAAAATTTCATCATAGGAGGGGATTTAAACTCTACAATAAAAGAAAGTGATAAGATAGGAGGATCAATGAAGCTTACACAAACTAACTTAGATTTAAGAATTGGTTGAGGGACTTGAATGCTATAGAAATTAAGACTGAGAGAGGTGCCTATACATGGTCTAATAGAAGAACATATGTAAGCCTCAATGCTGAGAAACTAGATAGGTTATTTTTTATTGGGAACTTAGTTACCTTTGATTTAGATATGAGAGCCTCTGTTTTACCGACTTCCATCTCAGATCATTATCTTGTATCCCTAAATATTTTAGAACCTACATTTCCAAAGAAAAATCCCTTTAAGTTTGAAAAATGTGGTTGTTGGATTAGGTGTGTCTTAATAACATAGGGGATTGGTGGAAGAATGCTAGATTTAAAGGTTCAAAAATCTATGTTATAATTAAGAAATTAAAATTAATAAAAATAAATCTAATTAGATGGAACAAAGAGAATTTTGGGAATATCTTTGAAAAAAAGCTTAAGGTAGAGAAGGATATAAAGCTCCTAAATGAATATATATTTTATAATGGAATGAATTTGGAATCTAATAACAAGGAGAAGGAGCTTCTCAAAAATTATGGGGAAATTCTACTTAAGGAAGAATCCTTCTAGAGATAAAGATCCCGAGAAACATGGTTAGGTGAAGGAGATAAGAATACAATTTTTTTTCATAATAGTACAAGAGCGAGGAGAAACTTTAATAGGATTTCAACAATTAAGAATCCAAATGGAGAAACATTGGAAAACCCAGAAGACATATCAAAGGAAGCAGTAAACTACTTTAAAAAAATCTTAAACAATGTAGAGGGAGTAAATTTGAATGCTCAGAACGATCTCTTAAGAAATATTCCAAAAATAATTCACAGGAAGCCAAAATAAAATATTGAATGCTAAATTTTCTAATGAGGAAATAGAAAAGGACCTCAAAAACCTTCATCTAGACAAATCCCCTAGCCCTGATGGTTTCCCAACATTCCTTTTCCAAAAATGATGGCCTTTTATTGGGGCAAAGATAGCTAATGCTTTAGAAGGTATGCGCAATTCAGGATAACTTTTGAGAGAAATTAATAATTCCATTATAACATTGATCCCAAAAAACCAAATCCTAAAAGATTCAAGGACTTTAGGCATATCTCTCTCTGTAATACTATTTATAATTTACTTACTAAAACTATATCTAATAGAATAAATAATATCCTTCCCAAACTAATATCTGAAGAGAAAATTGGCTTTGTTTCTGGGAGATCTATACTCAATGGGGTAATAATTGCCTAGGAAGTAATCCATTCTGTCCAGATTAACAAAAAACCAAGTGTGCTTGTTAAGCTGGATATTAAAAAATCATATGACAAGGTTTATTGAGATTTTTATGAAAATGTTTAGAGGCTTTTGGTTTCTCCAAACAACTGATTAATCTGTTCTTTAAATGTATCTCAGGTCCAAAAATGTCTATCATGCTTAATGGTTCCCTGAATGGCTTTTTGACATCTCCCAAGGTCTTAGAAATGGTGACCCCCTTTCCCCATTTCTCTTTATTTTAATGGAAGAAGCTTTAGGAAGATATATGAAAGAGACATGATGAAATGGAACTCTGTAGGGTATAAGAATTACCTCTTATTTAGATCCTTGCACGCATCAATAGTTTGTGGATGACAATCTTATCTTGGAGAATCTAGTATTAAAGAAGCTCAGGACTTCTCTAACATTCATAATAATTACCCCTTATCCTCAGGACAACAAATCAATAAGGATAAATCTGAGATCTTCCTTTTCAATACTAGTAATGAAATGGAATCAACAATATGTAGAAAACTATGCTTTAAGTTAGGAAATCTCCCTTGTAAATACTTAGGTCTTCCCTTAGAAATAGGAAATAGATATTCTAATCTATGGAATAATGTGCTTAACAACATTGATAAAAACAATTGAATCTTGGAAAGGAAGATGGATAAATTCAGCATTTAAGGCCATGTTAATAAGATCAGTTTTATCTACTATCCCGATCTATCAAATGATGTACCTAAACTTACCAGAAGGTATTAAGAATGAAATAACTAAAAAATTAGAAAAAAAAATTGGCAAGGCTCAGAAGATAAGTCGTGAATAGAACTGATTGCATGGAAATAAATTTGTAAAAAGGAGGAAGGTGGTTTGGACATTAAGGATCTTAAAAAAAAAAATCTATCATTAGGAGTAAAATTAGTTTGGCATATGATAAAAAATCTAGAATCTAAATGGGTCAAAATTATGAGATATAAGTATTTAGATGGGAGGGATGAATTAAGTATATGTATTCATCTTTCTCCTCCGAGAGGCTCACGAGTATGAAATTTTTTTAGTGATTTTAGAAAGCTTATCTTAGAGGGTATTACATGGGACATCAGGGATGGTGGAAAAGATCTCTTCTGGGAAGATTCTTTGGGTGGATTTCCACCACTCCGGTCTGAGTTTAGGGATGAGGGAGTTATTAATCAAATCATAGCCTTAAGGGGGATTTACATCAGAGATTATTTATAATTTCTACATAATGACCCTACATTGGGGGTGACAGTGGAAATCCTTTGAGAATTTAGGCCTTCACAATGCATCTGTTAAAAAAAGTATGGAGATTTTGCATTTTAGAACAATCAACCCTAGGAGAGAAAGTGATACCATTATATGGGTTAAGGCCAATAATGGTCAACATTACACTAAAGATGGGTATGCCAGCCTCCTTGCTACCTGTTTGACTCCCTATGATTTACTAATAGATTTATGTTGGAATAAGGATTGTTTGCCTAAAGCAGGTATGTTTGCTTGGGAAACATTAAAGAAAAGGATCTTGACTGTAGATTGGTTTATGAAAATAGGTTATTTAGGTACATTAAGATTCCCTCTCTATGAAGCAGCAAGTGAGAGTGTCGATCACTTACTTATATAATGAAAATTCTCTATCCAATGTTGGAAATGGCTAGCAAGGAAGCTTAACTGGTCTTTTGCCTTTCAAAATGACATAGTTGATGTGTTTAATAGTTGGATGAGAATCAAATGACATGATATGTATAGTAAAATTTGGAGGATTTCTCCATCTTTGTTAATTTTTGAAATATGAAAAGAAAGGAATCGTCGTATCGTTAAAGAATAAAAATTATGCTTGAATCAATTCTTGAATAAGGTAGAGGCAAGTATTGTAAAAATGGTTAATTTTAGAAACATGCTTGGATGAACAAATGTGATTTTCTCTAGAGAATATGATGCAATTAGAAAAAAATGGTATGACCTTAAAATCCCTACCTTTTTTGGTAAGGGGAATCAAGAGATTACACATAAAAGAGAAAATTGCAGTTGGAAAACCCCAAGCTTTGGGTGGTATAAACTTAATTTTGATTGTGCTTCTAAGGGTAATTCAGGTAAGGAAGGAGCTGGCTACTGCATCCATAGATGGGAAAAATTAAGGATAGCTAGTAAATCCATCTCACTTGGTACTGAATCAAATAATACAACTAAATTGAGAGCCCTCATTGAAGGTATGCTTTTATGCAGAAAAATGAACTCAGATAAAATTCAAAAAAAGGGGACTCATCTTTAGTTATCAATGCGGTAAGAAAAGGAAAGAATCCAAATTGAAATCTTAATGGTATGGTTGAAAGGGATATGGAGATACTATCCTCATTCAAACATTTCTCAATCAACCACATATAAATGGAAGGAAACAAAGATACCAATTCTTTAGCAAATGAAGGAGCAGATGGTCTTTCTCAGTAAATAATTTACCCAAGCATCTCAGATGATAAATGATAGAACCATTAAGGTTTAGTATAATAGGAAGTATCCTCAAGGTAAAGATAGATATTCTTTGAATCAACCCCAAACTTATAGATCCTGGTTTAATCCTGGCTAAGAATCCATTTTAGCTGGTAGTTCATTCCTCAGGAACTAGATTATATCATACTCAATAATTAAGGAGTAAAAGTAATTTATGAATTTGTCAAGCTGAATAGGTAATTCACTATAAAGCTAGCCAAGAGGAAAATGATCTCGAATTCAAACTTAGACTAAAATAATCTTATAAATCACATATACAAGAATCATTGTCTTAAGATTCATAGGATAAAAGGAAAGACTTTTAGGTGTTCACAATCCTCTAGTACATTTTGGTGTCTAAGCAACCTCAATCACAGAGAATGGTAAGAAGGATATTTATCCTACTCACCCTCTAGAAGTCGTAAAAACCTTTTCGACACCTTTGGATTAGGTTATACAAAAGGAACATAATTTTAAAATATGTTTAAACCAAAGCTATATTAATTGAAGTCTTCAAGTAAGCATTAAGTAAACAAATAAATATCATTTTAAATATTATTTACATAGAAGTATTTTTTAACATGATTATATGGATAGCTTCTATATAGACACTTAGGCTAGATGTTTCTTCCTTAATATACTATTATTGATCTTTACGTTGGGTGATATTAACTTAGAACTTTATAGTCTCTAGTTGATAGAAATTTTAAAAAATCACTATCTAAAAATTCTAAGGAAAATAATATTCACTTAATTATTGGTTTAGAAGGTTGAAGCCATTACATCTATGCTTACCTCATCAACAATTATGATAGGTAATATGATTTGGAGCACATAATACTTTATGATTAAACCCAATTTATAGCTAGATCTCTTGATATAATAATCACTTCATTTAAGAGTGAAAGTTAATTAGCACTTTGGCGAGAAAGTTCTAGATAGATCTGGTGTTATAAATAAATCAAGCAAATTGTGATAATTTCATCACACTAACCCCAGTGAGAATAAAATCATCACAATTAATGGATAATACAGCTAATAAATTTCAAATTTATAAAACATAACCTCATGCATGTGATATCAAGAAATGAATACTAAATTTATGATCTTTGAATCATCACCATTTACTCAAAATCCTGACCTTTAACAATTATATCATCCTTGGCCTTCTCTCCAATCAATAAAAATTACTTCGCATGCAAGTCTTCTGTCTTTAAGAGTATTTATCCTGTAGTACTTCATGTCTTTAGACATCCTTTGAAGGAGTGGTTGTCAGGAAGATCAGATGGATACCCAATTAGGCTACGGAGTAAGAAACGCCAAACATAAGTTAAAGAAGAAGTTACTGAGAAGAGAATTAGGGGAATTAAATTGAAATGGCTGGCATCTTCACCATTTGTCTCTGCATTTTTGAAACACCATTTTCTCCTACATTTTATTTGGCATTAAAGATTTATTCAAGGCCTTTAGATTTTTGTTTTTGTTTAAGAGGGATTGGAGGCCCAATGCATCTGTCACTTTGGCTGACATGACATTGTTAGAGGTTCCAGATTTAGTAACACAATTAATTGATAAGCTTGAAGTCATTTAACAGAAAGGCTCTATCTTTCAATGAATGGATGACAGAATAATCACTAGGGTATTAGGAAACAATTTGGGCTCTGCGGAAACATTAAGAGATTATGCAGGTTGTGATTCCTTGACAAACTTAGTAATCCTTTCTAGATGATCTGGATATGCTTGAAGATATTCTACTTCAGATCACATCTAATTTTTTTTAATTTTTTGCATGATCTATGATATCAAAAGCTTGAAAGGATTTTTCCAAAGAAGAAGAAGAAATTTTAGCTTGGGGCTTTGGATTTAACGTATTGGGTTTGGGTACACTTATAGAAATAGGGGGAGGAGGAGGCATACTTACTTGATTATTCACTACATCCTTAGGAAGGTAGGAAATAATGTTCCTCTTTTAGCAATGGTGACAGGCATTTTCACATCATCCTTTTATCTTGCAACCTCATCTCTTTGATGAGATAACTGTGTTTGGGAACACATCATAACCTTGTATTCTTGGCCAAAATTGTGCATGCTTGGCCAAAACCCTCCTCAAGGTCTATGTATTCATAGTGTACATACCTAATGCTAGATTTCTTAGTTTCTTCATCATTTTCATTTTATAGGGCATCGATATCTTCCATTTGATAATCATCTAGTAAGGAACTCATTTGATCAATTTCAAAGTATCATGTGGTTGAGCTTCCTAGCAAGGATTCAAGTGCAAGCCTCTCTAGAGGAGGGGTAAACTTTTCTTAATTCTTCACTACATAGTTGTGAGTAGAATTTGGATATGTACTCCATGGGATATCCTTGTGTGGGGCAGAAAATTCCCTTGAGATGTTTTATTTTTAAGATAAATTAACTAATTTTCTAGCTTTTGGACCATAGGGTCTGTACTACTTGAAATTGAAATGTCATTGAAGGAATTTCCATTTAACCGGTCCTTGTGAATCTTGCCAGCCATAATGAGGTATTCATCAATCTCTGTTGCTATATTTTGAGCATTATCCAGGGTCATGGGAATGACTCCTCTCAGTAAGAAGCTGACATCTGGAAGTTGGGTTTAATGAAGAAGAACTTCAGATTTTTGTAGTGGGTTGCAAAGCAGTTGAAATTTGGTTAGCCAATTTTTTAAAATTAGAAATGAACTCTCACATGCCTTTATGCACATCTTTCTTTATCTGGGTGAGTTGATCAAGTAGATTATTCTCATCTTCAACATGATTAAAGCATTCTTCAAACTCGGTCTTTAATGAGTCCCAATTAGTGATAGAACCAAAAGCAAGATTGTAGAACTAGTCTATGGCAATACCTAGTAAAGTCTCTATGAAGAGCCTCACAAAAACATCTTGATACTCTAAGACAAGAATGATACATACAATATAAAATGCCTTGATATGTTCATCAAATTTTTTCTTTCTATCACCTTATTGGGGAAGTTCTTGTGAGAGCTCTGCGAGAGTGGATGTAGTGGTGGGGTGAGATTGAGAGGACCAAAAGTTGTCCCCCATTGGCCTTGAGCATCAATATTTGGAAAAATTAGGATGAAAGAAATTCATGATTTGAAAAGTAATGGAGAGGATTCACTTGGTGCAGGTTGTTTCTTCTTTGATGGTGGAAATATGGTAGTGATGAACTATAATTGATTAAATGTTTGAAGATGATAAGTTGATGATCACAAAGATGCAAAAGTGAATGCAAGACATTAAATCAGTTAATGTATTGTATTTTCATTGATGTCAACTTGATATAATTTGATTGGTCATATACATAGACTTCAAGAGCTAAAGAGACAAATTTTATGTTATCGAATCCAGTGTAGACCGAGTGACAGTAAACACCGACGGAGAGTGCACACTGATGGACAAAGAATACTGAGTAGTTCATAGTGTATACCAAGCACTGCATTAACCAAGCATAACTGGAGTGGTCACTGAGTTAACTAAAGTTGTTACCAAGGACAACTAGAGTCAATGATCAAGCTAACTAAAGTTGATCACTGATTAGAACTGAAGATAAAGAATGAAAAAAAAATTTAGCTGGTAGGAGCTATATTTAGAGTTAACTGATTGATTTCTTTATTTTCATAGATCAGTTGAACTAAAGAAAAGAAGAGATTTAAAGCAAAAATAACAAGGAGAGATTTTTGGAATAAATCTGAAGGAGAGTTTTATGGATTAAAGCAAGCATGGCGAGCTTTACGAATCAAGAAAGTGATCAACGATGAAAATAAGAAGATTGAATGGCTAAATCATGTCTATATAAAGAGACAAGTAATTCATTATGAAAAGAGGAATGTTGAATATAATTCTGATGAAGATAGAATTCTTCATGCAGATTCTATCATACAAGCTGAAGAATAGAGCCAAGAATTCTGTAGACACCGAGCAACAGAGGACAAAGCATTCACCGAGAAAAAAAAAGAAGGGATTAAAGGAATTGAAGAGAACATTGATCAGAGAGGTATTATGGACTAAAAATAGATCTGAAAATATTCAAGTTAAAGTTGTATTATTGAATAGATCATTTACTATTTCAGTTTAACCATTGGTTCAGAAAATCTCTTAACCGAGTGGGATTTAACCATCCTTAATGTATTGAGATACTCAAGAGTATCAAAAGTTTTTATTGTTGACAACATAGTAAATGCTAGGTCAAAAAACAAACTGTTAGATTTAAATACTCTAACAAGGTCGCACTTAAAAATGTGTTTGTAACCTTTAACATGGTTAGCGCTTCACCGAGCTCACTTTATAAGAGTGAAAATTTTGGGTTACCGGTCCCAAGTGATTTTTCCCTTAACATTGTTTCCATGTTAAAATCCATGTGTCAAATGTGTATTTCTTTCATTGATTAATTTTTTACATTACACATTACTAAAACTGGAGTGGTCGGTAAACACTAAGTTTAAATTGCTGCTACTCGGTAAAGGATAGAAAAAGATAAACATTATATCTTACCAAGAAATATATATTTGTTAGAATTACATAAGGCATACATCTTAAAGGACTGAAAGATAACTAAAGGATATTATATTTGTGATATAAGTTTTGGTTGGGTTATTGGATTTATTCTTAAGGCCACTAATTCACCCCCCCCTCCTCTCAGTTATTCTAACAATTGGTATCAGAGCTTTGGTGCTTGGAAGAGAGTTTAAAGACTCAAGATAAAGATCACAAGATGAGTAAAAGGGACGTTCCTAAGTTGAACAAAGACAACTTTGCATCATGGAAAATTAGTATAAGACTCCATCTATCAGGTATTGGAAATGATGTCACACAATACTTGGATGTTGAATATGTTGCACCTACTGGACCACTAATTGTTGATCAATTGAGAGATAAACATGAACACAATTCTATGATGATAGAACTTGCTTCTTCACTATCTGATGCTGAATTTGAATATGTCAAATCATGCACCATTGCAAAGAAAATGTGGAACAAACTCAAGCTAGTACATGGAGGAGACACAAATGTGATGAGAGCTAAAGTTGAAAGCCTAAGAAGAAAGTTTGATGACCTAAGAATGAAAGAAGGAGAAAACATCACTTAGTATAGTAGCAAAATCAAAGAAGTTGATAATGCTATCTGTGGAGTAGGAGGAGTACTTGAAGAAGAAATAGTTGTAAGTAAGATTATGAGAACCTTACTGCCTGTTTATGCTATTAGAGTATCTGCAATTCAAGAAATGTGAGCAGTAGAAAATAAAAATGTTACTCTTGATAGTTTGATTGGTATAATTATTTCATTTGAGATGAACAACTATGACAACAGTTTCTTACCAACTATTGAGTCTGCATTCAAATCTTCTTTGAAAATAAGCAAATCTAGTAACAAACACACTATGAGAAATGATAGTGAAAGTGATAGTGATGAACAAGAACTTGATGAAATTTAAGCACTAATGGAAAGAATATTGCAAAAAGTTAAAGGAAGATACAAAGTTAAATTCCCATTGGTCTATTTTAATTGCAAAGAGATTGGACATTTTGCTTCTAGATGCCCTAACAAGAGAAAGGATGAAAGAAACAATGACAGATATTATGAAAATAAGTTTGACAGAAGTGATGACCAAGACTACAGAAGCAACCGACACTCTGACAGAAGAGATAATTGAGACTACAAGGACAAAGGCACGAAGGCTTGTTACCTAGTTGAGAACAAAGCTGAAAATACTGACACTCAGTCTGATGAAGATGTTGAGGTAGTATTTGTTGCTATGAATGATGATTTAGACGACGAAAAAAGGTATGTTGAAACTGTACTCATATCTAAAGTTATCAAAAATGATGTCTAGATTATTGATAGTGGATATACTCACCACATGACTAGAGATAAGGAAAAGTTTGACAATTTTGAATATTATAATGGTGGATCAACTAGGATGGGTAATGACTCACCTTGCCTAGTTGAAGGAAAAAGAACCATGATGTTGAATAATTTGATCAGATGTGAAAATGCATATTGGGTGAAAGGAATTAACTATAATCTATTAAGTGTTTCACAGCTGAATAACACAAGACACCGAGTTGCATTTGAGAATAGAAAGGCAAAGATCTATAATGGAATGGGAAGGTTGATCGGTATTGGTGAACAAACAAAAGGTAACCTATTCTATCTTGATAATATTGAGACCACTTGTTTATTGGCTAAAAATAAAGACATTTGGTTGTGGCATAAAAGGTTATGTCATGTGAATTTTGACAACATGGTTAGGATAAGCAAGAAAATAAAAGTAAGAGGCTTACCGAGTATGCCAAAGCCCGACCATGTCATGTGCAAGAATTGTCAAAAAGGAAAAATTACAAAGTCTAGTTTCAAGAGAAAAACCAGCACATATAATGCTATTCTAGAGTTAGTCCACACTGACTTATGTGGACCAATGAGAAAAAAAATCTATTATGGTGATAGATACTTCATTCTATTTGTTGATGACTATTCAAGGATGATGACTGTCATGTTCTTAAAAGAGAAATCTGAAGCATTTAAGATGTTCAAATGGTATAAAGATAAAGTTGAAAAGAAAAGTGGAAAAAAATGAAATGTTTAAGGTTAGATAGAAGAGGAGAATTTATTTCTCATGAATTCACTAACTTTTGTAATGAGCAAGGAATTACAAGACAGGTTTCTGTACCAAGAACACCACAACAAAATGGGATTTCTGAAAGAAGGAATAGATCAATTGTTGATTGTGCTAGAACATTGATGATTGAAAAATGCATCACACAAACATTCTAGAGAGAAGCTATAAGTACTGCTGTCTATACACTAAACCAACTTCAATTGAAGAAAGACATCAATAAGACACCTTATGAGCTATGGTATGGATACACACCAAATGTGAGTTACTTTAGAATTTTGGGAAGTCAATGTTATATATTTAAAGATGATAGAAATGGGAAAATTGACTCTAAAAGTGATGAAGGAATATTTATAGGATATTCTACCAAAAGAAAAGCTTCTAACAAATCTTTGAAAGTGCAAATGTTAAAGTGGATGAATTCGCTGAGAAAAATGATGAGGAAAGAAGAAAGGAACTAGAAGATTACAACAGATTTGTCTACATTGATGAACCTGATACTTTTTTTGTGCAATAGCGTAACACTACCGAGTGATAGAATAATGCAACCGAGCAATAGGCTGCACACACTAAGAATTAGGAAAATTCTCACAATGGTGAAACAAGTGACAATGAAGATCATGATGAAGATCAAAATGATGATTAGAATGAGGAACAAAGATCTGAACCTATACTTGCTAAGTATGTCAGAAGACACCATCCATAGGACCAAATCATTGGAGACAAAAGAGCTGGAATGAGAACAAGAACTAAGTCACCCGACACTAGGTATTTAATTTATGATTTTGAGCCTAAATTTATTAATACTGCACTTGAGAATCAAGAATGGGTTATTGCAATGAATTAAGAGATTGAATAGATTGAGAAGAAAAAAACATGGACATTAGTACCTAGACTGAGTGATAAAACTATCATTGGTACCAAATGGATATTCAGAACAAACTAAATGAGAATGGAGAAGTCACAAGGAACAAATAAAGACTGGTATGCAAAGGGTATGCACAAGAAGAGGGTATTGACTATGGAGAAACCTTTGCATCTATTGCTATACTAGAAGGAGTAAGAATTCTACTTGCTTATAGTATTTTCAAAGGATTCAAAGTATACCAAATGGATATTAAATCTGCATTTCTAAATGGAATACTAGAAGAAGAGGTATACATTGAACAACCTGAAGGGTTTTTTTATCCTAACAAGAGGAACATGGTTTGTAGACTACACAAAGCCTTGTATGGATTGAAACAAGCATAGAGCATGGTATGAAAGACTTCACTCTTATCTCATTAGTATTGGATTTGTTAGAACAAGTGATAATAGTAATCTATATTTAAAAGGAGAAACTGATGATAAGATTTTGATTGCTGAGATATTTGTTGGTGATATCATATTTGGAGGTAATGATATGCTATGCAAGTCATTTACTGATGAAATGAGCAAAGAATTTTAGATGTCAATGTTTAGAGAGATCAAGTTTTTTCTTGGTCTTCAGATTATACAACAAGATGAAGGCATCTAAAACACACAATCCAAATACATCAAAGAAGTTCTGAAGATATTCAAAATGGAGGACTCCAAACTAGTTGGAACACCTATTGAAATTGGATGCAATTTGACAAAGGAAGATAATACAACCGAGGTAAATTAGACCTTATACAGATCTATGATTGGAAAACTAATGTATGTTGTACACACAACACTAGATATAGCACATGCAGTTGGTATAGTTGCAAGATACTCTGCTAATCCTAAGGAATCACACATGATTGTTGTTAAAAGAATTCTAATCTATCTGAAGAATACCAAAGACTATGGTTTGTGGTATAATAAAGAAGGAAAATTTGAGCTACAATGTTATACTGATGCTGATTGGGATGGAAAAATAGATGATAGAAAGAGAACAACAGGAGGAGCATTCTTTATGGGTGACAGACTTGTCACATGGATAAGTAAAAAGCAAGGATGCATATCACAATCAACTGCAGAAGTAGAATATGTGGCTACTACTGCAAATTTCTCTAACATTGCATGGATCAATCAATTGATGAAAGGTATAAATGAAGAAATTATTTACCCATTAATTATCTATTTTGATAATACAAGTGCTATTAACATCTCAAAGAACCTTGTGATGCATGCTAAAACAAAGCACATAGCTATTAAGTATCATTACTTGATGGAAAAAGTGCAAGAGAAAGAGGTGATACTGGAATATGTATAATCCAAAGAACAATTAGCAGACATATTCACAAAACCACTACCAAAGGATACATTTGAGTACCTGAGGAATAGAATAGGGGTTCATCCCTTGTCTATTGGTCACTAAGCTGACTAGAAGGATGCATCAGCCTACACATTATCAGAAGATCAATCATGTTGATGCAAGATGAGATATTGGCTGCAATGACATATCAGTACAAGAAGTTACTTATCTGAACCACACACCAGAGATATTGTTGGCTACCATAGAGTTGTATTGCTAATGGAGAGAAGAATTCATTGATATATTTTTATTTGGCATTTTTGTCAAAGGGAGAGAAGTATTCAATGAAATATCTATCATGATCAAACAAAGGGAGAGAGATTAAATGAAATATCCAATGAGAAGTATTCAATAAAATATCTATAATGATCATACAAAGGGAGAGAGATTAAATGAAATATCCAATGATAAGGGAGAGAAGAAAAATATCCATTAGGGAGAAGAACATCAATCAAAGGGAGACAAAGATCCAAGAAAGATTCAAAGAAACAACCATCCATCCAAGGGAGAGAATTGGAGAAAATTAACACTACATATCTATCCATAAAAGGGATAAAAGATCATACAACAAAGGGAGAGACAAAAGCAAAAGACATAATTGCTACACCTATCCATTGAAGGGAATGAAGAAAGGGAAAGCACTCTACAAGAATCAAATCTAAGCTAGAAGAGCTTACCAAGATTCATATATTTGAATTGGTTATAGAACAAAAATTTTGGTATGATATGACATGCTTTATACTACATATTTCATAGTATGTTGTCATCAATGCCAAAGGGAGAGTTTGATGAACTATAACTGATTAAATGTTTGAAGATGATAAGTCGATGATCACCGAGATGCTAAAGTGAATGCAAGACATTAAATCAATTAATGTATTGTATTGGCATTGATGTCAACTTGATATAATCTGATTGGTCATATACATAGACTTCAAGAGCTAAAGAGATAAATTTTATGTTATCGGTAAAACATAAAAAGGCAGTGTACACTAAGTGACAGTAAACACCGATGAGTAGTGCACACCAAAGGATAGAGAACACCAAGTAGTTCATAGTGTATACTGAGCACCGCAGTAACCAAGCATAACTAGAGTGGTCACCGAGCTAACTGAAGTTATTACCAAAGAAAACTGGAGTCAATGACCAAGCTAACTAAAGTTGATCACCGATCAAAACTAAAGATAAAGAATGAAAAAAACATTTATCTGGCAAGAGATATATTTAGAGTTAACTGATTAATTGCTTTATTTTCATCGATCAGTTGAACTAAAGCAAAGAAGAGATTTAAAGCACAGATAACAAGGAGATATTTGTGGAATAAATCTGAAGGATAGCTTTATGGATTAAAGCAAGCATGATGAGATTTACGGATCAAGAAAGTGATCTACGATGAAAAAAATAAGATTGAAAGGCTAAATCATGTCTATATAAAGAGAAAAGTAATTCATTATGAAAATTGGAATGTTGAATATAATTTTGATGAAGATAGAAGTCTTCATGCAAATCTGATCATACAGGCTGAAGAACAGAGCCAAGAATTTTGCAGACACCGAGCAACAAAGGACAAAGCATTCATCAAGAAGAACAAAGAAGGGAACAAAGGAATTGAAGATAACATTGATCAGAGAGGTATTATAGACTAAAAATAAATCTAAAAATCTGCAAGCTAAAGTTGTATTATTGAACAGATCATTTATTTTTTCAGTTTAACCATTGATTCATAAAATCTCTTAACCGAGTGGGATTTAACCATCCTTAATGTATTCAGATAATCAAGAGTATAAAAATGTTTTCTTGTTGACAGCATAGTGAATACTAGGTCAAAAGAAAAACTGTTAGTTTTAAATCCTCTAACAAGGTCGCACTTAATAGTGTGTTTGTAACCTTTAATAAGGTTCGCTCTTCACCAAGCTCACTTCAGAAGAGTGAAAATTTTGGGTTACCGGTCCCAAGTTCTTTTTCCCTTAACATGGTTTCCATGTTAAAATCCATGTATCAAATGTGTATTTATTTCATTTCATTGATTGTTTACTTTACACATTACTAAAAATGGATTGGTCGGTAAACACTAAGTTTAAATTGCTGCTACTCAGTAAAGGCTAGAAAAAGATAAACAATATATCTTACCGAGAAATATATATTTGTTGGAATTACATAAGGAATACATCTTGAAGGACTGAAAGATAGCTAGAGGATATTATATTTGTGATATAATTTTTGGTTGGATTATTGGAATTATTCTTAAGGCCACTAATTCACCANCCCCCCCCCCCCCCCCCCCCCGCCCTCAGTTATTCTAACAAACAGTTCATGAAAGAGATTCTTTGGTAGAAAGAAGATCAAGCTTAACTTGTTGGTCCCAACTTGGATTAGTACTAGTACCCTTCGACCCTTCACCCTTGTTATTCCAGATGGAATAACTAAATCCCTCTAGTGTGAAGAATTAGAAAAAACTTAAAAACAAGCTTTATAACAATGGATAAAACACTAAACTTCAAATGAAAGCATGAGGCTTCTAAATGCATTCATATGTCCCTAATAGAGTCTCCAAAAACTGTTGGCTAAAATTTTTATAAGTCACGTTGAAAATAACTTACAAAATTGTGACTTTAGAAAATGTTAAATGAGATTTGTCTCTCCTCTCAACAATAGGGGGCTCCCTTCTTACCGTATGTGGCTCAATAATGACTTAACTAATGTTCACAAAAAAGGGTGGTACTCACTATCAATTCCTCTTCTTTCAAAAATGAATTACAAATATTTTTCAAAGTACTAAAATAAAATTAGATCAAAAGAGATTATTGGTATGGTAATATCGACAACCTTCTAGTTTACATAAGAGCAACTAGAAGTATACCAATTTTATTCCTAATGAAACAATTATAGAAACCCAAAGTTTCCTACACTTTTTTCCAAGAGATAAACTATCAATTTTAGTATACAATACAGCTCAATGTATTTAATTGTATACCTTATAAAGTTTACAAAATACTTAGAACAGTGGCACAAAGTCACACAACTCTTCATATATGAAAGCCACTATAAAATATCTCAACTTGTTACTATTGTAATACAAAGTCTACAAGAGTATACAAATAAAGCACTTCTAAAACTATGATAAGAGGAATAATACTATTCAATGAACTCAAGATTGAATCAATTATGCAACATAAGAATACATAAACAAATCACAAGCTCTCTTTTACAAATTTTGAACTAACGTGCTTCTTTTATTCACTTTGAAACTATTTGCACTTTGAAACACAAAGTTTTCACCTTACAAGAATTTCAGCATAGTCTAATTTCATACAACCAAAAGATAATTTTTAAAATTAATCTCACTCCTATATAAGTGAGGAGCTAGGAGAAAAAGATGGGAGAAACCCAACAAACTTTGACCTATTTTATAACTAATTTTGACTTATTCAAATTGCAAGTCCTAATGTACCCGACCTGCAATTTGATTACATGTAATAAATTTATAGGTGAAAAGGTCACTTGTAATTACACCTTGTTTCTTAATTACATGTAATTTTTCAATAACAAAATGAACAATTACTCCTAGAAAGCATAGAAATTGTGTAAGTGTCTCAAGATACTTCAGGATCTCTTTCAAAGGGTGTCCCTAAAAGTCTTGAATCAACGAATGGATTCACATATTGCTCCAAGATTTTGTACACCTGTATCTCTAGCCACAATAGTCATTTTAATGACTATATTTTAATGACTATGTCCATACACATGGAAATAACTTTATTATTTTCTTTAAGTACAACCTGAAGATGGTCCAAAAAAAAATTGAAACTAGTGAGCTTTTTCATGGAACTTAGAGTAAAATGATCCACTTCAAGCTCTAGGTAAATCATTAATAGGAGCTCTTAGACTACAATGTATTCTAAAATTAGCTCACAGTTCTCACTTATCAACTTTCATGACAGTTTCTTGAACCCTTTGCTTATTGCACACTCCTTTTCTTCACAGAACTCAATGACCACCTTCTCATTTTCCACTAGCCCCTCAGTAAGTTGACCCTTATTTTCCATCAACTCTTTATATTCAATGTACATATCCTAGGAGGAAATGACCCCATTTTGACACAACACATCCAAATCAATTTATAAAACCTTGTTTCAGACTTATAAATCCTTCTCTAAATCCTTTAGATCTTGAATAAAAGTTATAAGGACTTCATTAAATTATGATATGGTGAGCCTAGAATGAGTCAGTACCTAAAATAAATTGCTTACTAAGTATGTTCATTGAGTCATCGTCGGACCAACCCAATCATCCAGGACTTTCTCTTTTTCCCCCACCTTCTATGCTTCTCTAATAGATTCATCTTTTTATTTAACTATTAGATATTTTTATGCTAATCCTAACAAGTGGTATTAGAGCTGGTTGTACTCACTTATCCTCTACAAGAAGGTCTCACAGTTGAGTGGGAGTCTCAAGGTTGAATGAGAGTAATGACAAATGAGGGTAAGTTGAAG
The DNA here is from genome assembly GCA_018584345.1 of Thuja plicata. NCBI lineage: Eukaryota > Viridiplantae > Streptophyta > Pinopsida > Cupressales > Cupressaceae > Thuja > Thuja plicata. The sequence continues at coordinate 2,142,448 of MU224522.1, read as the reverse complement.
GTTGAGAATTTTGATGGGAAGAACTTTAATTTATGGAAAATGAAGATGGAAGATTATCTCTATTAGAAGGAATTATATAGGGCATTGGAAGGGATAGCCAAGAAACCAAAAACAATGTGTAGACACCCTAAAATGGGCATACTTGCGACCTTACATTAAGACGCTAATTTTCATCTATTAATTAATGATTTTTTAATCATTAATTAATCATCTATTTCTTCTAAATCCATTCCCCAAATCATTTAATCATTTCCCCAAGATTAATTAAATAATTAATTAACCTTAATTAATTAATTAATTAAATTCAATTTCCTTAAGTTTAAATTTAAATATTTAAACTTATTAATTAGTTCAAATTAATTTCATTAAATTAATTTTTATTTCACTCAATAATTTTATTCTAAATAAAAAAGAATTTAATTATCTCATGTTTGAATGGTTTAATTTCAAAAATCAATTAAATATTCAAATAAATCCTTTCTCAAGTTCAAAAGGGTAACTCGTGATCAACTTCTTAGTTAACTAAAACATTACCTCTTCTTTCCAAGTTGAAGAGGCAGAGTTTACTGGTTGCTCCTTAGTTAAACTAAAACAACCCATCTTCTCTCCAAGTTGAAGAGGTGGAGTTTATTGGTTTCTTTTCAGTTAACTAAAACATTCACCCTTCTCTCCAAGTTGAAGAGGTGGAGTTTACTAGTTTCTCCTCATTTAACTAAAATATCACCTCTTCTCTCCTAGTTGAAGATGTGGAGTTTACTGATTGCTTCTTGAGTTCCTTTTGATCTCAACCATTCATTCTCTAATCTCTAGGATCAATCTCAACCATCCAAATCATTTTCCATATTCTATATAATCAAACCTTCACAACTATTTGAAGGATCAAGGATTTCAAGCTTTGTGCATACTTACTCTACAGGATTCTTGTGAAGCATCAAGTATTCTTTTGATCATAATCAATTTTGTTTTCTCAACACTCCCAAGTCATACACGCTGCCGATACCAATACTGAGCACCACACACACATCATTTTAGAAGGAGTGGAGAGAAGCAATAGAAGCTTCGAGCATCGGGGTTTGCATTCATTTGTTTTCATCTTTGATTGTTTGTGGATTTGTTCTTAGTATTTCTTATTGCTTTCCCCATTACAAATCGGTGCTACTAAACCTCATTAATTTGAGCTTGGAGAAAGATTGGATCTACACATTTTGGTGAACCCGACGTGAATCAAACAAACTGATAATCGCTTGAAGATGACAAACAAAATTTCAAGCCTCAGTCATACGACCGCAGTTTCATTTTTTATTTTTTTTGATAAACTTTGTAATTTCGCAATTGATGGAGGTTTTCTGCAATTGAAAAAAAATTTCCACACTCAACTGGTTTAATACCACAATCAATCTGTGTGTTTCACAATCATTTTTTGTAGTTTTTAGTCTCTATTTCTAGTTGTACGCCTCTCTCTCCGGTTTCCCACAGCTTTCCAAGGGCAGGGGTTAGTAGCCAAGGTTCACAAGTGCATGCAAATCTATTAAGCAATAACTACTAAACGAAATGATCGAAACGCAAGCAA
>MU224522.1:2127537-2140778 GCA_018584345.1 Thuja plicata | reverse complement strand
GAGTTTAAATATTTGATTTAAACTATAGGAAATTGAATTTAATTGATTAAATATTGGTAAATAACCATTTTAAATGTTAATTAATTAAATAAAATTAATTATTTAATTAATGTTGAGAATTGGATTAGATGATTTGAGAAATGATTTTAGAAGAAAATAGGTGATTAATTAATGATTAGGAAACCATTAATTAATAGATGAAAATTAGGGTTTTAATGCAAAGTTGCAAGCCTGTCCATTTTAGGGTGTCTACACTAGTATTTTCCGCAATTGACGGACCTATTTCACAATCGCCACAAGAATTTTGCAATCGCTAGCAGATTGCCACGATCGACATAATATTACTGCAATTGAAAATAGTTTACCGCAATCACCTATAGAATTTTGCATATGACAAAATCATTTCGCATCTGATGGCAGAATTTTGCAATTACTCTATTTTATCAATTTATTAATTAGATCTGATTTTTTTCAGTTTCTATGCATGAATGAGAAAATGACCTATGGCCAAAAGGATAATAAGACGCACCCCAGGTTCTAGATCACTAAGAGAAGCAATAAGAAGAACTGCTAATTACTGCATGAAACAAAGGGCAATCTTGGCAATCGCACTTAAAGATCAAAGTGAACCCTTTAACAGGTATCTTGATTCTCTCAAGCGTTTTGCAACCAAATAAAAAGTTACCATTATCCTTAATGGTCTTAATAGTCTCAGAGTTGCTGAATGTTATTCATTTTGATTTTTAGAAGGTTTCGTAACTAATAAATTTTTCACAGCTTGTGGCATGGAAACCATTTTAACAAAGCAACCTAAAATCAAGTCATTTATCTTTTTGGTACTTAAAAAGAAAAGTGTATGCAAAACATCACAATCTCACTTTTCTAATTTGGTGTTTAAAATTCACATGGTGGTTAACAATTGAACAAAGGAAAAAAATATTTGAAATTGGTGCATATAAAATTGGACAAGCAATATTCATCTACTTTGGGCTTAAAAATAAACTTGCATGCATGTATGGATGATAGCTTAGTTCACACTTTAAATTTTGGTGCTTAATTGATTAACCTTGTGTCTTGAGTCTTTGGTGCACTTGCACAAATAAGTTAGATTAACAAACTTTATAATTTTTTTGAAAGTCCTATCTGGGGAAAGTGCTTCTTCCTTAGAGGACAACCTTAAACCGGTAATCCTTCTTATTAGTATATAAACAAGATGTGAGCCAAAGCTCCATTTTATATCTAGCCAAGCTCAGGAGAGGTGTGTTGATGATAGCCTAGATCGGGTTAAGTGTCCCTAAGTATCCAACATGATCAAATAGGCTCTTAAGTGAGTCACACACATACAAACCAATTGTATAGACTCCACAGACCTTACTACAACCCATTAATTATAGACCTACCCATTTCACCTCCGGACAAATGTCTTATTATATTGCAAGGGGTTGTAGAATTCCACCCAAGATTCCCAACATATGTGTTCCAAGATATTGTGTTGATGAAAGAGATCTTCATTAGCACAACAACAATATGTGGCAAAGGCAAAAACATAGGCACCTACATCATTGATATTTGTGTCCTAGTAGTGTGATGATTGTTTTGTGAGAAAACAAACATCAAAGCATTGGGCCTATAATATTTCATCTTGAAGATAATTGACCTAAATTAATCTGACTGTCTATGTTTCGACCACATGAAAAAATTGAAACTTGCAAAAGTTGTAGAACATACACATTTCATTCTTGGATATTCAAAACATTGTGTCTATTGTGCTTTCTTGTATGATCAGTTTCTAAAAAGAAAAAACCAACATCTCAAACTGTCAAAATGAGTCAAACATGTTCAAAGTATAGGTTGTCAACCAAAATCTGTTCCAGAATCACATCACTATTCCAGAGAGATCATTTTTTTCAAACATATTCCCAATTTCATATCATTTTTCAAGACTGTCACATTGCCGCAATTGATGAAATTTTACCACAATCGAGCCTTTTATTTCCATAATTTATCCTTTTATTATCGCAATGGTTGAACTTTTACTGCAATTGACCTTGCATTCTTTTACAATCCGTGGAAGTTTTCCACAATCAACCTATCAACTTGTGCATTTATTCTATCAACAACTTTGGATTCCTCTGTCAGCACTCTACATTTTTTTATTAGTCTCAAACCTTGGAAAAGATTCCCCATTTCATGTGAAAGGTCAGCGTACACATTCCAAGAAATAATGAAGAATCTATGTAAATCTCAAAAAAGCTAGGATCATCCCTCTTTGAAAGTTCAGCTATTGTTTACTATTGATAAGTTCAAAAGTTCAGATTTGATTATCTTGATCCCGTTAGCTTAGCTTCATCAATCTTTATCAGTGAATTTGTCTCATCTAAGGCAAGAGTTAGAATCAATATCTTATATCACCAATCTCTGAGATCAAGAGAAGTCAAAATTTGTTCCTAGAATTACCCTTATCAAAACAAGTACTCAAACTCTCCTCGAGACGTTATCCCTTTTTGTTTTCTTTATATCACTCATTTTAGTTCAAAACCTAGATAACACCATCTATTTCACACCCTATAGAGGACCTTACACTAGTTCAAAGGTTGGAACCCAACCCGATGAAGCCTATATTAACCAATTTCCCTTGTGGGAGAAAGAGCGAGAGGACAACCCATTCAGAAACACTAATCCTACTCTTTACATTGACAATGTGCATTCTATTCCTCAAGGTTCCCATAGCCAACTATATTTCAAGATGTCACTGAGGAAGAGATTGAAGACATAGAGAAAGATTCCTATTCTGCACAAGTAGTTGATGCTATTGTGGAAAGAAACCCTGAAAGATTTTTAGCCATGTTGATCAAAAAGGGAGTAAAAATCCCCGTTGTTCAATGTGTCAACAATATGGCCTGAGAAACCACTATCAGGACAAAGCACAACTCAAACCACTCAAATGAAACCTATCATATCTCAATTTTTTTCTTTGTCATCATCAATGACCAAAACATCATTGCAGACTATGTCAATCTAAACTAGCTCTACCAATCAAGCTAGTACACCATCCACCCAAAACATGATGGGCTCCCAACTGAGTGCACCCCTGGTCGCTAGTTTATCTCAAGAATCAGCCTCGTGGCCTTTTACATCAATAACTCAAGCTATGTCATCAATTCCCCAAATGAGAAATAACCCATTTGCAACTACTCTACACTGAAGTCTATCCCTACTAGCTTTGGACTCAATACTTTTCTTCTACATGGATCCATATCTATGGTTCTGAAATCCAGTCAACGTCCACAAAAGGCTACACCTTTATTCCAACAGGGATCCCAAAAAAAAAAAAAAACAATCTTGGACCAATAAAATTCCCCAGTATCAAAATCACACATTTGGGAAATCAATACCAAGTCCCAAAGACTAGATCATATGTACCAACACAAGGAACACAGAGGCAAAGCCTTATACCTACCATGACACAAAGATTCAATGCTGGGAATGTTCCTAAATCTCCAATAGACATGCTAATACAACAAGTGCAAAGTCTACAAACACAAATGATGGACATGTAAAATTATGGGAAAACCAACTCTTACACAGCAGAGGACTTGTACCCATACCCATTTGGTCACTCATTGCACATGTCTCCATTTACCACTCACTTCTCGGTGCCCAAATTTGACATATACAGAAGCAATACCAATCCTATAGAGCATATTAGAGCATTTTTTGCTAGTTGCATTGAGGTTGCACACGATGAAACTTACTTAATGCGACTGTTTCCACAGAGTCTAGCTGGACTATCAATGGAATGGTTCTCACACCTACCCCATGGCATTCAATCTTGGGGAAAAGTGGCCAAAAATTTTGTTTCTCACTTCCATCATAACATCAAACGCAAGGTCAACATCAAGGACCTCTGTGACATTAAGAAAAAATATGAAAAATCCTTTGTTAAATTCTTACAAAGATGGAGGAACACTGCAAATAGAATAATGTATGATGTGCCCAAACAAGACCTAATAGTCATGTTTGTTGAAAATCTGATCCCAGATATGTGATTCACAATAGAGGTGAAACTCGCTCCAAATTTCAAGCAACTCATAGAATGAGGATTTTGATGTTAAAAAAACCTAGTCAAGAGAGAAATCCTTGTAGATCTTATCCAAATAAACACCAACAAGAATGCAATGGATAATGCCAAATAGTGGAATAAGATTAAGAATGTCACCAACGATGATGTCATTGATGTCAAAATAGTCAACTATGATCAACCCAAGGTTTCACTACAAGGAGCACCCATGATGAATCAAAAACCCATGGTGCACACTCAACAAGAGAATAATCAAATTCAAACATCCATTATTCAAGAAATAGTTGTGTCCAACAACCAACCTAATGCACAATACCCACAAAGGTTTCCCTTTCCTAAATGTGAATACACATCATTAGGAGAGTCGATAGAGTCAGCTTTGAAAAAACTAATTCAAACCAATAATATCACTCTACCCAAAATCAGAGAGTACAAACATGGTGTTGTGAAACCAAATTGGTGGAATGATAATGAATTTTGTGAATATCATCAGGTAAAAGGACAAAAGACACCCAAGTACTACCGATTGAAAAATGCCATACAATATCTAATTGACCAAGGGATTATTGATGTCACAAATATCCAATCCAAGGGTACAAATGGTCACATAATCTTCAATGATAAATTCCATGATCATAAAAAAGGGAAATCCTCCACGTCTGGTGGACATTCTAAACAAGTGAATTATACCTATACCAACTCTGATCGCACCATCAATTACATTAATCATTTAGACAGCCGAGTTGCTATGATTACTATCAGAGATCCCATTGCCAAATGCATTATCACAACATGACATTCTAAGATTGTTTTTCAAGGAATGTTTTCCAATTAAGCTACACCAAATAATACTACAACAACATCCAATCCACAAACTAGTCTAGTGGGTCAGGTAAAGCGCACACCTGCCTTGATCTCCATGTTTGACCTATTGCACATATCCTCATAGCATAATAAAGCTTTGGATCAATCCTTTCAAAATGCAACTATCCCATGGGACATAACTCTAGATAATTTCCAAACCATGGTAAATTACATAGCTACCAACAAGAACGCTACATTTAAGGACCATGACATGGCACTGAACAAGCCTTTGCATAATTATCCCCTGCATCTTCTTATCCAAGTTCATAAACACACAATCTGAAGAGTTCTCATTGATGGTGAGACTGGGTTAAATACATCTACTCTAAAAGTCATAAAAACCTTGGGCTATTATGAATCTAGCATTGATTTCACCAGGAGCATAAATATCAAGGCATATGAAGAAGAGGAAAGATCATCAAAAGGTATCCTTATGCTACCAGTCAGGATAGGCCAAGTCATAAATAACACCCCATTTCAAATCCTAGACCTTGATTTGGGATATAACATGTCACTTAGAAGGTCGTGGATACATGAGAAGAAATTTGTCCCTTCAACTTATCACAAGTACATCAAGTTCCCATATCAAGGGGTGGAGATAATCATTGAAGGAGATCCCAACTGATTCCAATAAAACATCATAAGAAGTAGTACAGATAATCAAGTGCCTTCAAATCAAGAAGCAAGTATTCCTTCCACCTCTGATTCTAATCCCAAGGAGATAGAAAGAAAGGAGGGGAAGATATCAATCAAGGACAAAGGGTGTGGTGAGTATAGCTATGAGGAAGCTTTTACCATCACTAACATACCTAGAAATCCCAGATCATATGGCATGCCCTCATTGGTAGAAACACATGATACTATGGATCCAGTGCTATTCAAATGTCCACCAACCAAGTTTGTCAAATGAGGGGACATATATGAAGAAAACCCTTTTGATCTAGACATAAACACTTGGTTGTATAAAGACTCTCAGGATACACCTCAAGCACAAATACCTCTATTACAATATGGGGTTGGTTTCACTATGCTATAGAAATTTGGATATGATGGTAAGACTGGTCTAGGGGCAAGACAACAAGGCTTAATTGAATTTTCTTTACCGCCAACCCAAAGGAACAAAATAGGGTTAGGCTATGGACAAAATAGAACTAGTACAACCATCTGAAATATACCCATAGACCAGGAATAAATTACAGAATTAAACTGGGGGAAAATTTTGGAATATGCCTGTATGTGGTAAATTTGGCCTTGTTAACTCACCATACACTTCAACATAGTCCTTCTTCACCAGATACACACAAAAATGAATATGAGATTATTCATCCTGCCTATCTGCATGATTTGACTTGTTGCCTTCTATCTAGATGGGGTTTCGAAAATAGCTCTCAGAACGAGAGTCTCACAACCATAGACCAATCTAGGAATGAAGGATTTTTCTCCATGAATGCAATCCAATGCAAGATTATTCTAAGAATTGAAAGATGCAAGATTAATCTAAGACATGATTTCAATGCAATTATTCTAGAAACTGAAATTATTCTATTGCAAATGAAAGCTTTTAACTAGAAATGAGATGATAAAAATGTAGAAACAATTTAGTATTCTAACAATGAATATTTTCTCCAGGGTAATTAGGGGTTTTGAATGAAGAATGGGAGTTCTTTTATAGACTCAGAATTGATCAGAATAGAAACTTTCCTCTTTGAAAATAAAACAGATAGAAAAGCCAGTTTAGAATAGAAAGCTTTATTTAAAAGAAAACAGTAAATTATTTTTCCCTTTGTTTTAACTGTTTTCTTTCTTTGATTTTAACTGTTTTATTTGATTTTAATTGTTTTCTTTCTCTTTAAAGCACAATTAATTCAAAGATTCTATTTCTGAACAGAAGAAATTTTTTTGAGAGAATATCCAATTAATTAAATAAATATGACCTCATAAATAGGTTTTTCTCAATTATTTAAATAATTAAATTCAATTTTTGAAATGAGGATATTTATTTAATAATTAAATATTATTTAATTCCCTTTTTATGTGTAATAGCTAAAAGGGGTGAATTTCATTTAATTAAAGTGCTAGGAATTTATAATTAAATTAATTCAATCATAGGGTTTGTTTAGCCAATAGATATTTAGGAATTAATTATGATGTATGATTAATACAGATTTAGGATTTTCTACATTTGACACTCAGGTCGAGTAGAGTCAGTTAAAACTCAGAATTGCCTAGTACAATAGAACTTTGATGATTCAGAAGAATGATAAATGCAACAGAATTGGTTAGGTTTGCAAGATGCCAATTTTGGGGTGTTACAATGCCCTAATCAACAGTATACTCTCAGGATTATTTTCATCAGAAGTGGAACCCTGTAATTCCTAATTGAACCTTAATCAGAATATCCATGACAATACAGAAAGTGATACATCTAAAGAGCATTCTAGCATGATTGATTCCCACAAGTATGAGTGGTTATCCCTCTATAATTCTGAGTCACCCTTCCTAGTCTATTCTCCTCAGTCTATCAGTAATATACAAATTGAAGAAATGTTTGACCAAATGACCATAGAAGGCCACCCTATATCGATAAACATATCAATATCAATTCCTTAGTTGGTGTGTCCATGTCCCATTGCTAATTTGTCAAAACTATCACTGCAGTCTCATTCACCCAAGCAGAGTCATCCCCCCACACAGACCTTTGTTTGGTCTACCCCAAACTGATAGAATGGGACCAACAAGGACAACCTGACATAAATATTTTTGAGAATGATGAATCCATCGTAGACTTCATGGGCTCTGAGAAGGAATACCATCAGGAGACCACAAAGCAGGCTTCTCCTTTAACCTAGATAGATTGACATACTTTGGGGAGGAAACTCCTTTTTCTAGTTGCAAAATAAAAATCAAAATAAAAAAAGAAAATTCAATAAGTGAAAAATGCAAGGCACTTTCTGACCATAAGAATGAGAAAAAAATAAAGGACGTATCTTCTGGTGAAAACCTCTCTGAGGCGCCAGAGGATGGAAAGCCGAAACTCCTCCCCTTAATAGAAGAAAATTTAGCATTACTAGCAGAATAGATAGAGGAAGTCAATATAGGGGATGAAAAGGACCCTAAACATATCTATTTGGATAAATCTCTTATACCAAAAGAAAGATACTGGTTCATTATTTTCTTCAAGGAAAGACAAATCAACTTCGCATGGTCTTATGCAGACATGCCAGGATTGGATTCGGAGGTAGTGCTACATCATCTACCATTGTTACCAAATAAAAAAACTATTAAACAAATATTTAGAAAGATGCATCTGCACATCGTTTAATTGTCAAAGCATATTTGAAGAAACTCCTAGATGAAGGATTCATAAGACCAATCCCATATGCAGATTGGATATCTATTCTAGTGCCTGTAACCAAACACAATGGTCAGATCCGTATATGCACAGATTTTAGAGATCTAAACAAATATTGTCCCAAAGATGATTTTCCTCTACCAAACATCGATATGATAGTTGACCTAACAATAGGGCACCAAATGTTATCACTCATGGACGGTTTCTCGGTATATAACCAAATCAAGATTGCACCAGAGGACCAATAAAAGATAGAATTCACATGTGCATGGGGAGCTTATTGCTAGAACATAATGTCATTTGGTCTAAAAAATGTAGGTGCAACTTATCAAAGGGTAATGACCATGATCTTTCATGGTCTAATTCATAAAATAATGGAAGACTATTTGGATGACATACTAGCCAAATCAATGCTCAAGGAAAATCACCTATAAGTTTTGGGTTCAATATTTGTTCGAATGCAGGAGTAAAAGTTCAGACTCAATCCAAAGAAGTGTACATTTGGAATTACTGCTAGAAATCTCCTTGGATTCATTGTATCACATAGAGGAATCGAAGTGGACCCAGAAAAGGTTAAATCCATCCTTGGCATACCACCACCAACTAATCTGAGGAAACTACATGGTCTATAAGGAAGACTACAATCTATCAAGGGATTCATCGCCCAACTAGCAGACAAGTGTCACCCATTCCAGAACCTACTACATAAAGATGTGATCTTTATATGAACAAAACAATGCAAGCGAGTGTTTCAAACCTTCAAGGATTATCTATTGAAGTCTCCTATATTGGTGCCACCCATTCAAGGCATGCCACTCCTCTTATATATCATAGAAACAGAGTCAATACTAGGTGTTCTCTTGGCACAACATGATGACCAGGGCAAGGAAAGAGTCATTTACTACCTCAAAAGAACATTGGTGGGCTACGACCTAAATTATTTAGCAATTTAAAATTCATGTCTCACAGTTTTCTTTTCTTCTCAAAAGTTAAGATGTTACATGTTGAGTCATCAAACAAAGCTCATAGCACACATAGATCCATTGAAGCAGTTGTTGAGTAAAGAAACACTAACAGGTCAATTCGCCAAATGGGTCATGATCTTAAGTGAATTTGACATAGAGTACATGGATCGAAAGGCTATTAAAGGGAAAGTAATTAAGGACCAACTAGCAGAGGAACCAAAACAAGATCATCAGCATATAGTGTCTGAATTTTTAGATGAATCCATTCTCATAGTACAACTGACAATAGAGGTTTGGAAACCATTCTTTGATGGGTCATATACAAACCATGGTGTAGGAGCAGGGATAGTACTCATTATTCTAAATAATGATGCAATTCCTAATTATTTTTTACTCAAATTTCCATGATTGTACAACATAGCTGAGTATGAATCTCTGGTCATGTTATTGAAGAAAACTATACAATGGAGGATAAAGAACCTAAGAGTCTATGGTGATTCCCAATTGGTCATCAGCCAAGTAAACAATGACTACAGGACAAAAGATGAGAAACTGATCCCATATAGAGAGTTGATGGATAAGATGCGGGCTTCTTTTTATTTCATTGTATTTGAGCATGTTCCAAGAGTTCAAAACCAAGTAGCAGATGCAATGACTACTATAGCATCCTTGATTGATATGTCGGGTAATGAAACCAGATTCCAATTTTTGGTAGATCAACAAATGATACTAACATATCAAGCTCCAATCACAAATTCATCACGTGTCCTTGTTGGTACCAATTCCCCTTGGTACTATGAAGTATATAAATACCTCCAAAATAGTACCCTACCACCTAACCTATCAAGAAACCAAAAGAATTCCCTCATTCGCCAAGCCTCTAGGTACACCCTTCTTGTTAGTACTCTATATAAAATTCTAGATGGAACACTTTTATGATGTCTCACTTCCACAGAATCCCAAAGATCCTTGTACAAGGTACATGGAGGAATTTGTGGGGCCCATGTAGGTGGCAATAGCTTGGAAAATAAGATCATCAGAATGGGATACTACTGGCGCACAATAGGGACAAATGCTAATAAATATGTGCAAAGGTGTCGACAATGTCAGATTCATGGAGATCTTATCCATGCACCAACTCAAGAGCTCAACTCCATCACTTCACAATGGTCATTTTCTAAATGGGGATTTGACTTAGTGGGTAAGATTACACCAACATATTCTAATGGTCACAAATACATCATTGCAGCGACAAAGTACTTTACCAAATTGGTGAAAGAAATTCCTCTCACATACATCATAGGTAAGAAAATCTCCATGTTCATACTAAAAATTATATTTCTATAATAAAATATCATTTTTGGGTACACAAAAGTTTAAACATCATAACACTACCAAGATCCCATTTTCACAACATGAAAATACACAATTACTCATTACAACCCAACTGGGTAATGAAATCAAGTAAAAATGTGGGCGAATGCTAATTCTCAGCCCACTCAACTAATGAAATTTATTTCATTCATTTAAACAGAGTAAAACAAAAATGGTGAACTACCCTACCTCACCTAAAGTGAAGAAAACCCAAAATGGTGCAAAAATCCAAAACTTGATGAAATTGAATGAGGCTTTCAGCAAAGTGGAGCAATTTTGGTATGATTCCAAAAAGAAACTACACACACAAATCCAGCAAGAAGATCACACCCAAAAAGAAAATATGTGATTTTCTCCAATGCAAATTGGAGCAAAATAACCAAATTCTCATAGAGGTGAAGTGAGAAGTGAATGAAAAGAACTCACTATCAAAACCTAAAAGAACTTTTTCAAAAGTAACTTTTAAAATAGGTCACTTAAATATCTTAAGTGAACTATTCAATTTTCCCCAAAAATAAGATCAATCAATTACAATAAAATGGAATTTGACTACGACTAATTAGCCAATAAATAAAATATTAAATTCCCAAACATGTTAAAATTAGCACTTAATTTAAACCTCTTCTACAACAACTATGGTAACTCTAATGCATAGACACACAAGTGGTCTATCAAAAAATGCATCATGAAATCTATCTTTACCAACACATATTGGAGGGAATAATATATCAATTAAAAATACACCATCCATACGGGTATGATATTGGCTCAAGTATGAAAGGTCAAAAGAACTATCTCTTGTGCCACTGATGAGGATATAGAAACACTCAAATCCTATGGCTCATGTGCAATGTGTTTGGTACCTGTTCACTAAAACATGCAAACATCAAGTGTAGTTTATCATAATATAAATAGTTGAAGCACAAGAACATACATAATAGCAAACATTGAAGGAGAAAGAGACATCATGTGGGCCTCACAAATGAGTAACTATGACTCCATCTCACTTTGTACAATCACATCAAGAATAATCCATAATAGCTATCTGTGATTAGTAGTGAACATCATATCATTTAAGTTTACATTTCATTTTGTAACCACCTAGATTTGGTCTGCTCTAACCATAGACCCTATTTTCCCTAATTTTGATCATACCCCCAATTATGTCCAGACAACTCTTCGATCGACTGGCATAATTCATTCAAATCAAATTTAATCTCCTAAGTGATCTAATCACTAATTTACATTAATCACTTTAGCCAATCCAATCAAATCAATCCAATCCAATCAATTCAAATCAATACCTGGCTAAGGTAATTAATTTAAAAGGAATTAATGAAATCCTAATTATACCTCATCACTTGCCAAATCAATCTCCTAGCCTAATTTATTCAATTTGGCTATAGTCCTAATTAATTATTACTAAGCAATCAAAAGCTTAAATGATTAATTAAATCCCTATTATTGAGTGAATATGTTATTACAACAATTCATTTCATAAATATTCCCTTAAACCTAACCAATCTCAACTACCCAACCATGAGTTCAAACTGATCCCAACCCCTTCTCACATGCCAATTCTTCTTAATTCGCTAATTAAGCCTAATTGGATAATCCCCCCTCCACTTATTCTCTCTCCTCCCATCTCTATCTCCTTAATCACATGCCTTAAGCCTTAAACCTAATCCTAAGCTACCCTTAAGCTTGTCACATTCCATTAACATGTGATTAGGAATTCAACCCTCCCCCTAAAGTCAAATTTTTCAAGCTTGACTCTAAACCCTCACCCATGCTTCTTAAACCCTCACCCATACGTCATTAATGCTTTCATAAATGAAGCATTCATGGCTCTTACATATTCCTTCCACCACTCCTCATTAATGAGTCTTACACCCTCATTAATGGAAGCCCTTCTAGATTCTTCTCCCCTTCCTCCATTTCTTCTATAAATAGGATGGATTTTGAGCTCAAATGGCCCTTCATACTTAATTTTGGAAACCCTTACTTGGCCCTGAAATTGGAAGTCTTTTATTTTATTGTTGTAATGCCCCTAATTTTGAAGATTTGAAAGCATTGTTATGCTACTCATTTTCATATAGATTTATATTGCATCATAGTTTTTATATCTTGTATTGTTAGAAACTTCATTTCTAGAGCTAGAATGTGTTGAGATTGCTGATACGCAATGCAACCAAGATCACCTGCATGCAAGACCATTACACAGAAGAAGAAGACAGAAGAGAGGATAGAAGTAATCAGACAGCTATGGCGGCCAAAATGAAAGAGACTGCAAATCCATTGAAACAGAAATGATTTCTATTAACTAAATAATTTACAAAGTAATCTCCTTATGAAATACAAAGATGACAATCCTTATAAAGGATGTCGAAACCCTAAACGGGCAACTGCTAGGAAATAGAAACTTTCCTAAGACAACTGAAACTGCCTAAGTGAAACTTAAGCACTAAAGAGAAATTTTTAAATTACTCTAACACCCCCCCTTAAGTGTAACTTAGGGAGAAGCAAAAAACTGCTAAACTACTGCAGAAAGCAGGAAAGAAGGGTCCCGGCAACTAGGCCTGATCAGGTACCCAAAACATAAAGC
>MU224522.1:2106677-2120797 GCA_018584345.1 Thuja plicata | reverse complement strand
TCTTAAAAGGCTTGAACAAAAAGGAAAAATCAGAATTGGCATCCAAGCTTCCAAAGGCTTCCACTTCATCTTCTTTCACACATTGTCCATCTTCTAACTCTATTTTGGGTCCTCGTGTCCCAAAATCCTTTACCTTGAAAACTTCCTCCATCTTGGGTCCTTGTGTACCAAGATCCCTACCCATTCATACATCAAAAACTCGATCAGTACACTACCTTTCAAAGAGTGTGTTGATGTTGATCTTGTCACCTACTATCCTTCTATATTGGGTCCTTGCATTCCTTATTTTCTTCTCATGTAGTCCATTGCATAAAATCTTGGCTTCCATCTTTCTTATCCTCCATTTTATCCTTTTTCATCACCCTACCAACATATTTGAGCACACTTTCAGTGTTCTTGGTCTATCATAGCATATCCTTCAAAGGAGCACTATCCAAAGAGAATGATGCATAAGTTCCTCCTTAAAAAATAAAAAATAAAAAATAAAAAAAAGGTGCCTCGGTGAAAACTTGGTAAACAGGCGCCTTGGTAGCAAAAGTAAAGAGAAAAAGATTCATCCTATGGTGAAAACCACTTCTTGTGGCACCTTGGATAAATACTGTGATGAAAACCTAGCAAACATGCTTCCTCCTACTTACACTCTTCACTTGGGGGCAAGTTCCTTCCATCACATCTTCCATCCATTTTCATTTGGTGATCTTGACAAGGTTGAGCCTATCCATGAACAAATTGCATATTGACATCTATTATCTTTCTCACTTTCTCTTATCCGTTGCACATTATCATGATCTTGCTTATTCCAAGCCAAAACTCACTACACCATGCCTTATCTTAATGATGTTGTCCTATCAGTTTACCCCTTGGTCTTGATCAACAGGAAGAAAAAAATAAAATGAAAAACAAGATCTAAAGAACTCTCTTGACATGTCCACTCTTTTGGGACTCCATGATATCCTACATACTTTTCATGACATCAAGTCATTATCCTATATGAGATTTGATACCACTATATGTGCTTACATTGCTATACTATTTTTCCCTGGCTTGGGTAAGCTTGAGGAGACTCTCCTTGAGGGTGGAATTCACTTGCTTCCTCCACCTTTCCCAATCCACTTATGAGATATCAATACATCTGTAACACCCTACATCTTTCTAGACATTTGGGGCACACAAATGAGGTCATGCTTGAGAATTAGTAATCTTTTACAAATCTTCTACACACTGGCAAACGGGCATCATTCAAACTCCATGCTCTATCTATCAATACACTGGCAACACTACATCTTCATACTTACACCTGTGCTAAAATTTGACTTTGTGTCCTTACAAAAATCTTATCCTCGCTTGGGATTTGTCTACATTTCTATCTTAGGGAACGAATCATTCTACACTAAGGGCATCTCGATACTTGCACCAAACTATCACTTTCACAAAACATGGGCACGTCTTTCCAAATCACCTATCTGGCACAAACATGGCATTAACATAAATGGTGTTCCTAAGACCTACATTGGATTTCAAATAGGAAGAAATTTATACACAGACATGGAACACATTTTTTCTTGAATCCAAACTTTTGATTGTTGAATCTCAACTGCGCTTGAAAAATGAATCAATAGTATTTCTCAATACTACCTAAACATAGTTTGATCATGGTTTTATTATGACTCTTTTATGTACCAATGATGTTTTCACTAGGGGCATCTAAGAAATTATGAATTTTATTTGATTGATTCACAATTTATAGTTGTTATGTCTTCTGAGTTACTCCATGACATCTGCGCAAAGACAAAGAGTCACAAGGATGGGGGCATAACATTTTCTTGGTTTTCTACATGTGGTGATGTTCCAAATGATCCTATACATTTCACCTAACTTGGATGTTTATGGTAAGTGCTGCCCTGTGAGTGGATAGCCGCATATATCTCAATCTTTGTTATGTGTAAACTACGGTGAGGTTGAAACAATTTCCTTGTCTATTTTCTAAACTAATATTCTCACTAAGGTATACGAAGCATAATGTACGCAAGGATATGAATTTTCAAGGTCATTGCGGGTCCAATATCTTTCCTTATGCAGAATTTGATATAATAAAAGGAAGGTGACTATCTTGTCATCCTAGCTTCTATGCCTTGATGCCTAAGTCTATTTCTGACATTACATCCAAATAAACATAGTATTCATACTTTCATAATATCAGTGGGTATTAGTGATTGTTGTACTATTAGGTGGTATTCATTCTGAAAAGTTCCCAATGATGATAAAAATGTCCAATATCTGCAAATCATTCATAGTCCTAAGAGTCTGCATGTAGCTACATTTAGATATTGCATGATGCATTTTTGAAAGAACAACATAAGGATTTGAGCTCAAACTCCTTTCTATTTTTTTTTCATCTGAAATCCAAGATATTTACATACCCATGCTTCCCAAAAACTTTGATCTATTGGGAACAAAATCAAACTCACCTTTTCAACATGATTAACTTGGTACTTTTGTGTTTACTCTTAAACACACCCCCATTTCTTCACTTCTTCTAATCCATTCTTACTTAATCTAACTATTCCATGCAAGTGATACGTTCTTTCAACAGAGGGATTTCATTCTTTTTCTTTCAATTTCATTCCCAAGGGGGCATGATCACACTATTATCAATCAATTTTTTTCTCGAAACAACATTAAAATGACTTCGTTATCAAACAAACTAAGGGTATGATAGTTTTGTTGACTAAGTCAGAACTGTTGGATAGAAAGCTTTGGTTCTCATAAGCTGGATATCTTGTGTTTCCTCATTTTAAAAGATTCTTACTAAGCTCCTGGTAGCTTCATACTGACTTTTGGACGACAACCAAGTTTGGAATCAGTATTATCAATCTTTGGATGACAACCAAGTTCAGAATTGGTATCTTTAAGATCTTTTATTGATCTTTGGATGACAACCAAGTTCAAAGTCAATACTATCAGTTTTGTTCGATCAAGTGTGAGACTAATCTCATCAGGCATTTCATTCAATCATGAGCGAAATTTTCAATCTTTCTGAAGTCAACATCAAAAACTTTCTTTGAATCAATGCACTTCTCGCACATCAATTCAAAGAGGGGAAAATATAACCACCTAGATTTGGTCTGCTCTAACCATAGACCCTATTTTCCCTAAGTGTGATCATACCCCCAATTATGTCCAGACAACTCTTTGATCGGCTGGCATAATTCATTCGAATCAAATTTAATCTCCTAAGTGATCTAATCACTAATTTACATTAATCACTTTAGCCAATCCAATCAAATCAATTCAATCCAATCAATTCAAATCAATACCTGGCTAAGGCAATTAATTTAAAAGGAATTAATGAAATCCTAATTATACCTCATCACTTGCAAAATCAATCTCCTAGCCTGATTTATTCAATTTGGCTATAGTCCTAATTAATTATTACTAAGAAATCAAAAGCTTAAATGATTAAATAAATCCCTATTATTGAGTGAATATGTTATTACAACAATTCATTTCATTAATATTCCCTTAAACCTAACCAATCTCAACTACCCAACCATGAGTTCAAACTCATCCCAACCCCTTCTCACATGCTAATTCTTCTTAATTATCTAATTAACCCTAATTAGCTAATCCCCCCTCCACTCATTCTCTCTCCTCCCATCTCTATCTCCTTAATCACATGCCTTAAGCCTTAAACCTAATCCTAATCTACCCTTAAGCTTGTCACATTCCATTAAGGTGTGATTAGGAATTCAACCCTCCCCCTAAAGTCAAATTTGTCAAGCTTGACTCTAAACCCTCACCCATGCTTCTTAAACCCTCACCCATACCTCATTAATGCTTTCATAAATGAAGCATTAATGTCTCTTACATATTCCTTCCACCACTCCTCATTAATGAGTCTTACACTCTCATTAATGGTAGCCCTTCTAGAGTCTTCTCCCCTTCCTCCATTTCTTCTATAAATAGAATGGATTTTGAGCTCAAATGGCCCTTCATTCTTGATTTTGGAAGCCCTTGCTTGGCCCTAAAATTGGAAGTATTTTATTGTATTGTTGTAATGCCCCTAATTTTGAAGAGTTGAAATAATTTTTATGCCACTCATTTTCATAAAGATTTATATTGCATCATAGTTTTTATATCTTGTATTGTTAGAATCTTCATTTCTAGAGCTAGAATGCATGTTTTTGAATCATTTAGATTATTTTTCATTTGAATCTTCCATTCTTAGGTTGTATTTATCACTGGAATATGCATAATTTGAGGGATATTATGTCATTTTTCATACTCCTCCTAGATAGGAAGCAATAGATCGATTTTGGTGATTTCTATGCTTGCTAACACCTTATTTTCACTAATGCAATGATCTATTGAAGTGTTGTGTCTCTCTTAAAAGGTACAAAAATCACACACACACACACACACACACATTTAAGTATAAAAAATATTAAATAATCATTTCTAGCAATATGAGGATATATCAGTGCAATCTCCATAAAAATACCCAACAACATATAAGACACAATATAACCAGAAATCTAATACAATTATCTTGACATATTAATCTAATATTATTGAATCCAGGATACCTCAAATATTAACATAAAGAATAATCATTTAGGTATGATCAAAATAGTAATAACAACATAATTTAACATTTAAATCAACAATGATACTAGTAATCTAATTACTCACACAATGCAACCACCTGATCACATCACATGGATAATCACTGAATAACAACATGATACAATCATAATCCAATATCCACTAGTACATACATTAGTGGAGCCATCACTCACATCATAAGCTACATTATCAACAATGTCTCATAAGCCAAATACCATCATGACCACAATAGTGATCTTAGAATGAACACAAAAACAACTAAACTAGGTGCATCTCACAATTCCAGTATAAAATCATAACATGATAATATTCACTGAATCATAAGATCATCTCAACTAGTCACATAGGAGAAACAATAATCATCTAGAGACAAAGCAAGGCATCACCAAATATCTCATTGAATTGCACAAAAGAATACATAAAGTCGAATCCACATCCATAAGGATGTCATACAAAAAGAAAATGGGAGAAGAACTATAAAAAGTGGAAAAAGATAATCAATTCACATTCTCATACAAATAACTAGAAGAATGGCAGGGCCAGGGAGAATGAGGGAAGGGTGATGAGTAGGGTTGGGTTAGGAAGAAATAGAATGGCAGGGCCAAGGAGCACGAGGTGAGTGGCGGGGTCAAGGCATAAGAGAAAAATGGTAGGGTTAGGGAACATGGAAACATCACGGAGCATGGTAGGATCAAGAAGCACAAGGACCATGAAAGGGTCAGAGAGAAAGAAAAGAATGGCAAGGCCAGGGAGCGTGTAGAGAATGGAAAAGATAGAAAAGGAATAAACAACCTACACACAATGGAAAGGATCCCATATAGATATTTAGGACCACCTTGATCATGCAAGCATCAAAGAGAATAGGGAAGTGGAGTCACTATTTCCAATCCTTCCCTTATATTGAAAATAATATCCTAACTAGGGAAAAAGTGTAGGATCTGTCAGTAGATACATCTTTTCAATGAATGTTTGTTGGTAAGGAAATAGTCCAACCAGCCAATCCCTTTTTTGTCAATCCAAGGTTCTCCATTTCAAGGAAACTACAATATCAGGCCACTCAGGAAAAGAATATGCAGATCTATAAAACTCTGAGCCTAGATCCCATAAAAACATATGCTAACACCACACAAAACATGTCACTTCCAACCTTATCAAATATAGTCTCTTGAGTGCGCTTTCAGGGTATCAACTCCTTACAATTTGGGGATCCCTCAAAACTTTAGGATATATTACATGAATACTTATATACTATCGCGCTCTCAACCCCCCCACAAAAACTGAGTTTCACGATAATTTGTTTTGAAAAGGGACTTGGGTGGAAAAAGTTGTAATAGCCTTACAAAAAAATTCCCAAGCCCAAGATGGGAGATCAACATCAAAGATAAGCGCAGAGGCACATAAATTGTCCTATTAGACGACTCATCTATGGTAAGAAACCCATTTTTTATATCTCCAAAGGGACACCACCAAGCTATCCTATCTACCGTTCCATGGAGGGGACTAAACATAAGGAGAAAGTTGTATCTAAACCTATGGTTAGTCTTTCAATCCCCCAGGAAACAAGAATCCCCTTCATTCCAACAAAATCCTTGGTTTGGAATAAGAAGAAGCAAGTAACGTTAAATCATGAGCATACTGAATTCTAGAGAGTAGATAAACCATCAATTACTATGTCAGAACATCTCTTACAACTATACATATCCCTTCTTTAGCAAAAATCCATTATTGGTAAGATTCAAAACTCCTCTATTACTATTGATGCTATTTCCTTCTGGGCTAATGAAAACTGGGTAGGATTAAAGGAAATTTTCTAGCTGGACCCTGCTACAAATTATTTTTTAGCATTATTTGACTCTAAAAAATCCAGCTCGACTCTGCTCACAAATTTAAAGGAAGGTTGTGTAATGGCTCTAGACTATTCACTATGCCATGGAACCCTAGTTTTAAGACATAAATCAATCACCATCATTTCTTCCCTTAGTGGATTGTTTTTCCTTCCCTACCGCTGGAATACAAAGACTTGGATATAGTAGAAATTTTGGTGAATCAACTTGGAATCTTCATTAGACATGACCTTCTACCTTTTGAATTTCCATCTCAATTTGTTAGGGTTTTTATTTTGGTTGACTCCACTAAAAACATGCCAAACACTATCATTATTAAGTAAAAATGGGGAAACTGGACTCAACATATTGTACTTCAGGAGGAATTGATTATTCATAATTCCCAACATCAACTTGGACATTTTAACACACGATGTCAATCATAGGATCAACCACAGATTCATGTATGTAAGGATCACTCCTTTGATCCCACCAGATGCTTGGCAAGTTCTCAAGAATCAGGAGTGACATAAACATATCAGAATCAGGCTCTCTTAATACTGGCCAAACATCTTTAGTTTGATTCCTCGATAATGCATCCCTTCTCAGAGTGATTTATTACTGCTCATTCAAGGTTTTCTATTTTATGACCACTCTCAAGTATGTACTACTTCTCTTTCAATCAGATGCTACTTTGGGGGTCTCCATGGTGTCCAACATTCCGCTATTATTAGGTGAGACTGAAGCTACTTCCAGAAACAAGATAGTCCAAGATTTTGTATTCAATGATACTCCTATTAAGATGAAAAAAATTAATGCTTTTGATATAAGATCAAAGCCTTCAGATTGTGACATACAAAACATGGCAAACGATATACTCTCTTTACTAGATGCTACTATGATTAATGAATGAAAAAGAAGAAGGATACATATCTGTGTTACTAAATAATGATGATAATATGATATCTCATTGTCCTCTATTGTCTCAAAATGCATCCTCAGAACAAATTATAATCCAGGAGGGGATTGGAGTGGGAAATCATGATACCTAGCAAGTGATATTTCCACCTTTCAAGAATAAGGAGCAGGTTGAGTGTTCATTAAATATTCAAAATTTAGATCCCCCCATGCATGGCTTGGAATACTTTCAACTTCAGAATACCATGATTCAGGGAGCTCATACCCCTAATAAAAAACACTCAAATTTGTTGGAAGATTCTTTTGATTACTCTCAAACATTGTCAGTTGAATAGATTCCAAAGTTGAAAAATTCAAAATCTACCACCATGATTAATGAAATTGCAAAAAAATAAGAAGTCATTTCTGTGTCACAAAATAATGATGATAGTCTGACACATCACTATCCTCCACTATCCCTAGATTTAGGTTCAGAACAAGGATTAACTCCTGAATGGATTGATTCAAACAAACATGAAAATCAACACATGATACTTTCACCACTCCAGGATAATGACCAGGTTGACTTTACATTAAACCTTTATAATTATGGTCACCCTGTGCATTGCATAAAAATTTGTCAGATTCAGGATTCCATGATTTAGTATGTCCAACTTCATGACCCAAAATCCTTAAATTTTCTGCAAGAAGATTTTGATTATTCTCAAATTTTGTCTTTGAACAAATACCAAAGATGATTAATGCAGAAAAGAAAACACCAAAAATGAGAGGTAGAAATCCCAAAACTTTGAAGCTCAAAGAAGAAATAGCAGTTGGAATTCAATCCACACTTGATGGAAAATTTACCATCACCAAAAGAGTGACAAGGAGGAAAAAGGGTTCTCCTTGTTAATAATGAAGATTTCTTCATGGAATGTCAAAGGCATGAATGCCTCTGACAAGAGACATAGAATCAAACACCATCTTAATTCTATTAAAGCAGATATTTTCATACTGCAAGAAACCAAAATTTCAACTGAATTATTTGAGAGAACGGTTCATAAATGGCCTACATGGAAATCTATAAACATGAAAGCTATGGGAGCTTCAGGTGGTCTTCTTACTATGTGGAATCCAAACACAATACAAGGAAAACTTATTGGTCAAGAGAACAATTGGCAACTTATGAATATGATGTGATATGATTTCTCTTTCATATTACTAAATGTTTATGGACCGTCAGCTACACTAGACAAGATAAATTTGTGCTTAAAACTAACCACCCTCATTCAACAACAAGAAGACCAACGTGTCATTATAGGTGGTAATTGTAATTCCCCACCAGGGAACCCAGGAGAACTAACCTAAACAAGCAACCAAGTTAACGGAATAATTTTTTTAAAATTTTTTTATAAACAATAATGTTAACAACGCGAAAGCAACACATGAGATAACATGACATGAACATAAGTACAACTAGAAAAAGGTTACAAATATCGAGGGTTCCTTGAAGTAGAATTACTTAAGAAAAATAATCCACGAGAACAACTATAAAGAACAAACATAAAGGATACAACAAGTCAATCCAATAATATACATCTCATATAATAAGACCACATATACAACTGAATCAACATCCACTGCACATGTCGCAAGGTATGCAATAATACATAATAATACAATAAAATACATCCTCCAAAGGATGTCAACCAATATACACATATGGTACAAGTATAAAAATCATGTAACTGAACAAATCTCCAGAAGAATAAGAAGATACAAGAAGAAGAACTGCAACAAGGATCATCCAAGCATGAAGACGAATGTCGAATCTCAATGTTAATAAGAATCACTACCACCCAACCATGTGGAACCAAAGGTCCACTCCCACCGTGCTAAGGAGATAATAACAGGCTCACTCACAAGGGTATACAACAAGAAGACAACATCAAAGGTACACAAGACCATAAAAAAAATCATAGGAAGATCCTAGAAGCTCTCTGAAACACAATAAGGAAATCTACAAAATACCATAGGTAACCAACACACATAGGATAACCTAATCTGTATATAGGAAAGTTTCATCATGTACGTCTAACCCTTGAGTCTCGTCCTAGAAATCCCTCACTAGATCCCGACACTCAAGTGACCATACACGGTATCAATGACCTCTCAAATAGACAAAGTCACTAACTATGCCAAACACACACCCCTCAAGGCTGACAACATCATCTCATCCTCCATCTTATCCTATAATAGCACTCAAGCATGTGTGAGGCATTATATCTTATTAGATTATACTAAGGCATCCTAATAAGTTATTATGTTATCACTTGTTAAAATTACTTACAATAAATGATCCTAGCAGCCACTTGTGAGCTCTGACACTTATTGCAAGCCACCTCCTACTATACAACTAGGTAACCTACCCTAGGTTCACAAAATAAAATCATAAAGGTATATCATAAACTTCATCACTGATTCTCGCTCATATAGGGATACACCCTCAAAGAATCATAAACAATATCAAAAAGAACACAACTCTCAAAAAATGGTTCTTTCCCATACAAGAACTATTGGTTCTCAATTAACCAAAATCACTTAAAATACTCTCATAGGTCACATAAGACTAGTTAAACAACCAGGTTGGGTAAAAATATCAAGACTCAAAATTGATCTCAACATGAACATGCACTAAGGTACACAAAACACCATAGGAACAGAATCCCAAAAACATCTAGTTTTACCTCGTGGCAGCCATCTAATCCCAACAGACAACCGACACATAGCAGTATCGTAAAAGAGAAAGAAACACACAATCTTTTAAATCAGTCACTTAGAAGAAACATCATCGCATAATGAGTACGATTCTAGAAAGGCAATAAAATTCAGTTATAAACTCATTTATAGTAACACTATGCAAATTAGTTTATCTGATAAAATTACTAATAACAATATAATTCAATTTCTCAAAGAAAATGCACAATACTCGTCTATAGATTAATTTATAAGATTAACAACATATAAATTTATCTATCTAATAATTACTAAAGTTTGAATATAATTACATTAAGAAAACATAACATTTAATATTAGGCATTAATACTATTCCTCTAATATTAATATCATTATACTTAACTTAATAATCACACACACTAACATAACCATTTAGAAAAATAAATGAAATAATAACAACACAACTATATATATTACTTCATTTAATTAAATAGGAATTTATTTTAAAAAGAAAACTATTAATAACATATAGTTTTCATAATTTAATAATAAATAACTTACTAAAACAGAACTTAATATTAAAATAAAATACATCTTAAATAAATCAAATTTCATATGAAATTAATTTTTAAATCATAAAACTTTTCTTTTAATCAAATAAAATTTAATTAATAAAATTTAAATTTAAAATTTAAACTTAAAAAAAAAAAATTCACTGTGGGGGGTGTGGTCCCACAGGATCGCTGTCCTAGGGGCTCCCCCGCGGACCCCCCTCAACTCCCTTACAGGAGTTACCGTAGGTTCGCAAGGCCTGTGGGCCCCTGCGGTTCCCCCTTGGGAGCCACACGGGGTTCTGCAGCCTGCGGGCCCCCCTGCGGTCTCCCTTGAGCCGCGTGAAGTGTTGGCAAAAGTGGGGGGTGCGGTGGCCCCCGCCACCCACCTCTGACACTTTGTTAGTTAATTTTATTTTTTTTTCCAATTTTAATCAACGACATTGATTTTTATAATATAATTTATTTTTTTAATTTTCTTTTAAAATAAATTACTTTCCTTAATATAAGGACTATATTTTTTTATATTTTTACTCGTAAAATTCCAACAAGCCAAATAAATTTTTTTTTAATATTTAATTCTAGCAATACTAACCATTTTCTTTCAAATAACAAATGGATTTAAAACATATTTTTTTCAACCAATAGCTCAATCATAAGGTAAATAGGGATTTTCTTTTTGACATGCAAATTGATGTAAACAATAAAGTATTCTAATTTAATAATAATTTATCTCAAAGAAGAGTTTCTTCCTCATGCATGCAAAATTAACCCTAAATGATTTGTCTTTGTTTCCATACAGATCTGGGACCGGAATTTGGCCTAGAACATGGCAAAGGGGGGTTTTCTATATTCAAGGTACAACATTAACAGATCCGAGGGTTTAAACCCCTTTCTTGGACAATAATCATCAATTATCTCTTAAAGAGGACATTTTCCCCAAATTGAAACCCTAAAGGAAATTTTGAACAAATTCATTTCCACATGAAAACCCTAATGCCCATTTTTCTTTTAACACCCAAAAATGAAACCTTTATTCCCACAAGCACAGATCTGACATACAAACTTGAAGAAAAACACAAAATTGAACCAAGAATATATTTCTTCAATTTTAAATCAATAAACCACACAATAATCAAACAAGGAAGATCACACAAAGGATCCTAGCTTTTCGGATGCATGGAAGATGGGGATCTGAAAGCTAGAATTGACATGAACAAGATCCTACCTCAATAACTGATGAGAGCAACAAAATCCACAAATCCAAGCAAAGATGAATTCCAAACATGCTCCAAAATGCTCTCAAGCTTTCACAAATCCTCCATCACCTGATTTTTCTTTCTCCCCTCATTGAACAACCTCCAAAATGGCTTTCAATCCAAGGATATAGAAAACCAAGCAATCAAGTTTTTAAAAAGTGAAAACCCTAAAGGGAATATAAATTATCTAATTAATAATTTAAAAAATTCTATTTTCAATTTTCACTTAAAGCATGCATAACTCAACTTTATAATATGAAACCAAAGTGTTAAATTGAAAATGCATGTGAGAATATTTCAATTAAATAAATCAATTAATCATGCAACTTAAAGCAATATTCAATAAATCAACTTTGCACAATTAAATATAATAATTGAATTTAATATTTATTAAATCTCAATTATTCAAATCAAGACTTAATAATTAAATATATGCATATAATTAATATTTAATTATTAAATAGCCATATATTCAATATATCAATGTTTTAACCTTATTAAAGGTGCAATAATTAACATTTATATTTACCATAAATATTCATTAAATAGAACAAGCCAAAAGCATCATTCAATCACCTGAAACCCATCCAAACAGATAAACAACTGAAATAGATGACAACTGAAATAGAAACACCAACACACACAAACAAGCTCATGAATCCATGTCACTTGACAGATTCATACACTAGGATAGTCAATTAGATTCTTGTCCAGTTCTAGGGAAAAATAATGGTTTAGGGTATGGATTTAGGCCTGAATATTATCTCCCATCTCTTACCATTGAGATATTGTGATAGGGCATGCTCACTCCTACCAATTTAGGGAAGACATAGCCCAGTACCTATAAACTTGTCATCACAAAGAAGAACATATACATACACAGTATAACAAACAATAGTTGAGACTAGTTTATCGTGTGGATCTTGCTAAAGCAAGTAACTACGACTATGTCTCATACCATACCAAACATAACAAATAGTAATGCAAAATAACACAATGATCCATGTGCATATAGACATAGGGTCATTATTGTTAGAAAACCTTAATGAAAATGACATCCTAACATATACATAACCAACATGAAGTAATCATAAATCATATGCAAATATATGATATAATATGACTACGCAATGGATCAATAACATAATGAAAAGTAACGCATGAATATCCTTAAAATCACTTGAAATAATCAATGCAAATATATAAAAAATGCCTAAAAGAGACCAGAAACTGACACAGACAGGAAGGCTAATGGGTAGGTATTACATCCTCCTCCCCTAAAACTAGGCTTACTCTTGGAATCTGATAACTAAACAAGTAAAGAATCAAAATGGATTCGCACCGTAGTGCTACACCCCCTATTAATAAGGATCAACCAAGAATGTACACCCAACTCATAATCACCAAAAGAATATACCAATCACAAAAATCACTCATTTACACTTCAAGAAAGAACTAATGCAAGTCAACTTAACTATCTTTTAAGATATGCATAACGAATCACGAAGAGTAATATAACTCAATTTTAAGCATAAACCAAAAATCACCTTGATCATTTGTTCATCATATAATCATTTTCTAAATAAATACATATCTTTAATGCTTTCAAAAAAATCATGAAATACATACATACTAAAGCTTAACATAGAAGACACACATCCATGTTCATATCAAATACAAATTTGAACAATTCTCGCAACCTTGCCTAATGCAAAACTCACACAAACACATAAATTACATAATGCATTTCGTTCCACATACAATTACAGTGCAATCTCTACAATGTCTTCCCTTATACATACTATCAGGGGTCAACAAAGAACATGATAAAAATAGTACTTATCATGAAATATGGTCAACAACACCAAACATTTGGAATAGCCACCGTACCAGTCCAAGGAAAAACCCAAGTGGGAGAACTTCCAAAGCTCAACATTAAATCATAAAAGGGGTACGTACCATTCCAACAATAAATCAAATGTGACTAATACCACAAACTAGATAATTAAAATAGATTTGGGTGACTAATCCAGTCATAAGAAAATTCAAAAGAAATTAATGTTGACCACATACAACACAACAAGATATCAATCAACCAAAATTGATGAAGGGTGCTCCCCTTAATGCCACAAACACATAACAGAAATAGAGAAACAACAATAATTTGCAAGAACAGAAAATGGGCTTCTTATTATCTCCACAAATGTGGAATTACAAACTTTCAGAAT
>MU224522.1:2089278-2100957 GCA_018584345.1 Thuja plicata | reverse complement strand
GGAAAATTATTTTCTGCTATTTCAGGTGACCCAACTTCCGGAGACCATAAGTCATCACCAGTTGACTCGATTGACTATTATAACCCCATTTCGGAAATGCCACGAAGCGCTCTACAACAGCTTGATAATGCAAGCATCATTGAGCCCAAGCTTCGACCTCATCAGGGGCCTCTAAAGCCTTCAAAACTGAGCTCAAAGTTTCTGTACCCTGTTTTCAATACCGAAAATTTTCAATATCTTCAAAACTAGACCTGATCTAGCCATGAAACTTTACTGGCAAGCTGATATGACTGAGATGAACCTCCACATGCAAAATCAGAACATTTTGAGATCGTATGACCAACTTACTAAAAATAGCAAGTTTCCATAAATAGCAGCTCTGCACAAGGTAGCCCTTATTGAAAAGAAAACAGAAATATTTTTGGGTGATGCAAGATTGCCCTTACACCCAGGATGCTCCTGCATCAAAAATAAATCATCAATATAAGAAAATTTCACATAACAAGGTGCCTAGGAGTAGCCACACTCAAGGGAGTAGTCACTTCATGACATCCAAGATCTTTCATGCTAGATGCGTTAGAGTATGAACACAATCACTCAAGGAAAACAATATGTTATAATTCTAACATCATCTTTATGCAACTTCATCCAATAATGAATTCTACTTTATTACTAGCATTAATATTTAATCATTTCTTTGCAAAATGCTACAATTAGGTTAAAAAGTTACAAGAGTTCTACTAAGGATGCAATGCACAATTGTTTTGGGGGACTTAGGTCCTTTACCCAATTAATCTATAATAATAAGGTATAATTCCAAATCTGTTAATGCACTCCTAATGAATGATATATATATTTCTAAACAATGCACAATGTATTGATCAAACAAAAAGTTACTTTCCAATTTCCATTATCAATCTTATTCCTCAAGCTGATTTACAACACTCACCCAATACAGTTCATATAATTCATATAAATTCAATTACATACAAAATGCAATTCTAATCATACACGATCAATAATGTCACACCCAAGAGGCTAAGAAATAGGTTACTCAAGAGCCACAAGTCACTCAAAGAGAAAGAAAAAAAGCAACAAGGAGTTCTTCAAATTAGGAACTCAATCACCACAACATATCACATACAACATACATCTACTATCATGCTATAATAGACGAGGCAATCTAGTGACCATCACCAAGTCCTCATACAAACCACACAAAGCCAAAACAAGTAAGTCATCCACTCACTATCAAAAACACTCCTATATATTATTACGAACTTCACGAGAAAAGATGAGACTAAAGACAATAGATTCTCAATCGCAAATCCTAGCACAATTCGAGCCTCAGTTGGTATCCACCTATAACAACCAAGACCAAACATAACTTCCAAACAAAGTGGGAAGAACCACATACACGAATAAGATATCATGAGCAATGACTCTAAAGACACAAGGAGACATGTGCTAACATGCACTACTAACCAACCAATGGGCACACAAATTTCCCATAGCTCCCAGTGTAGAAATGTGTGCTCTGATACCAAGTGTAATGCCCCGCTAGGGAACCCAGGAGAACTAACCTAAATATGCAATCAAGTTAACGGAATAATTTTTTTATAAATTTTTATAAACAATAATGTTAACAACGTGGAAGCAACACAAGAGATAACATGACATACACATAAGTAAAACTCAACAAAGGTTACAATCTCAAGGGTTCCTTGATGTAGAATTACTTAAGAAAAATAATCTATGAGAAAAACTATAAAGAACTAATATAAAGGATACAACAAGTGAATCCAATAATATACATCTCATATAATAAGACCACATATACAACTGAAAAAACATCCACTGCACATGTCATAGGGTATGCAATAATACATAACAATACAATACAATACATCCTCCAAAGGATGTCAACCAATATACACCTCTGGTACAAGTATACAAATCATGGAACTGAACAAGTCTCCAAAAGAAGAAGAACTGCAACAAGGATCATCCAAGCGTGAAGACGAACGTCGGATCTCAATGGTAATAAGAATCACTACCACCTGACCACGTGGAACCAAAGGGCCACTCCCACCGTGCTAAGGAAATAATAACAGGCCCACTCACATGGGTATACAACAAGAAGGTAGCATCAAAGGTACACAAGACCATCATAAAGAAAAGCATATGAAGATCCTATAAGCTCTCTGAATCACAATCAGGAAATCTACAAAATACCAGAGGTAACAGACACACATAGGATAACCTAAGCTGTATATAGGAAGGTGTCATCATGTACGTCTAACCCTTGAGTCTCGTCCTAGAAATCCCTCGCTGGATCCCGACACTCAAGTGACCATACACGATATCAATGACCTCTCAAACAGACAAAGTCACTAACTATGCCAAACACACACCCCTCAAGGCGGAAATCATCATCTCATCCTCTATCTTAGCCTATAATAGTGCTCAAGCATGGGTGAGGAATTATATCTTATTAGAATATACTAAGGCATCCTAATAAGTTATTATGTTATCACTTGTTAAAATTACTTACAATAAATGATCCTACCAGCCACTTGTGAGCTCTGACACTTATTACAAGCCACCTCCTACTATACAACTAGGTAAACTACCCTAGATTCACAAAAGAACATCATAAAGGTATATCATAAACCTCATCATTGATTCCCACTCATATAGGGATACACCCTCAGAGAATCATAAACAATATCAAAAAGAAGAACACAACTCTCGAAAACTAATTCTGGCCCATACAAGAACTATTGGTTCTCAATTAACCAAAATCACTTAAAATACTCTCATAGGTCACATAAGACTTGCTAAACAACCAGGTTGGCTAAAAATATCAAGACTCAAAATCGATCTCAACATGAACATGCACTGAGGTACACAAAACACCATAGGAACAAAAACCCAAAAACCTATGGTTTTACATCTTGAAAGTCATCTAATCCCAACAGACAATTGACACATAGCAGTATTGTAAAAGGGAAAGAAACACACAATCTTTTAAATCATTCACTCAGACGACACATCATCGCATAATGAGTACAATTTCAGAAAGGCAATAAAATTCAGTGATAAACTCATTTACAGTCACACTATGCAAATTAGTTTATCTGATAAAATTACTAATAACAATATAATTCAATTTCTCAAAAAAAATGCACAATACTCATCTATAGATTAATTTATAAGATTAACCACATATAAATTTATCTATATAATAATTACTAAAGTTCAAATATAATTACATTAAGAAAACATAACATTTAATATTAGGCATTAATACTATTCCTCTAATATTAATATCATTATACTTAACTTAATAATCACACACACTAACATAACCATTTAAAAAAATAAATGAAACAATAACAACACAACTATATATATTATTTCATTTAATTAAATAAGAATTTATTTTAAAAAGAAAACTATTAGTAACATATAGTTTTCATAATTTAATAATAAATAACTTACTAAAACATAACTTAATATTAAAATAAAATACATCTTAAATAAACCAAATTTCACATGAAATAAATTTTTAAAACATAAAAGTTTTCTTTTAATTATATAAAACTTAATTAATAAAATTAAAATTTAAAATTTAAACTTAAAAAAAGAGAACAAATTTCATTGTGGGGGGTGTGGTCTCACGGGATCACGGCCCTAGGGGCTCCCCCACGGGGCCCCCTCAACTCCCTTATGGGAGTTACCGCAGAGCCGCAAGGCCCGCAAGCCCCTATGGTTCCCCCTTGGGAGCCGCATGGGGTTCCGCAGCCTGCGGGCCCCCCTGCGGTCTCCCTTGAGCAGCGTAAAGTGTTGGAAAGTGTGGGGGTGCGGTGGCCCCCGCCACCCACCTCCAACACTTTGCTAGTTAATTTTTTTTTTTTTAATTTTAATTTTAATCACAACATTGATTTTTATAATATAACTTTTTTATATTATTTTCTTTTAAAATAAATTACTTTCCTTAATATAAGGATTATATTTTTTTATATTTTTGTTGGTGAAATTACAGCAAGCGAAATTATTTTTTTATAATATTTAATTCCAGCAATACTAACTATTTTCTTTCAAATAACAAATGGATTTAAAACATGTTTTTTTTCAACCAATAGCTTAATCATAAGGTAAATAGGGATTTTATTTTTGACATGCAAATTGATGCAAACAAGAAAGTATTCTAATTTAATAATAATTTATCTCAAAGAAGAGTTTCTTCCTCATGCATGCAAAATTAACCCTAATTGATTTGTCTTTGTTTCCATACAGATCTGGGACCAGAATTTAGGCTAGAACATGGCAAAGGGGAGTTTTCTATATTCAAGGTACAACATTAACAGATCTGAGGGTTTAAACTCCTTTCTTGGACAATAATCATCCATTTTCTCTTAAAGAGGACATTTTCCCCAAATTGAAACCCTAAAGGAAATTTTGAACAAATTCATTTCCACATGAAAACCCTAATGCCTAGTTTGCTTTTAACACCCAAAAATGAAACCTTTATGCTCACTAGCACAGATCTGACATGCAAACTTTGAAGGAAAACACAAAATTGAACCAAGAATATATTTCTTCAATTTTAAATCAATAAACCACACAATAATCAAACAAGGAAGATCACACAAAAGATCCTAGCTTTTCGGATGCATGGAAGACAGGGATCCGAAAGCTAGAATTGACATGAACAAGATCCTACCTTAATAACTGATGAGAGGAACAAAATTCACAAATCCAAGCAAAGATAAATTCCAAACATGCTCCAAAATGCTCTCAAGCTTTCACAAATCCTCCATCACCTGATTTTTCTTTCTCCCCTCATTGAACAACCTCCAAAATAGATTTCAATACAACGATATAGAAAACCAAGCAATTAGGTTTTCAAAAAGTGAAAACCCTAAAGGGAATATAAATGATCTAATTAATAATTAAAATAAATCTTTTATTTTCCATTTTCACTTAAAGCATGCATAACTCAGCTTTATAATATGAAAGAAAAGTGTTAAATTGAAAATGCATGTGAGAATATTTCAATTAAATAAATCAATTAATCATGCAAATTAAAGCAACATTCAATAAATAAATTTGGAACAATTAATTACAATAATTAAATTTAATATTTATTAAATCCCAATTATTCAAATCAAGACTTAATAATTAAATATAGGAATTTAATTAATATTTAATTATTAAATAGCCATATATTCAATATATCAATGTTTTAACCTTATTAAAGGTGCAATAATTAACATTAATATTTACCATAAATATTCATTAAATAAAACAAGCCAAAAGCATCATTAAATCACCTGAAACTCATCCAAACAGATAAACAACTGAAACAAAAACACCAACACACACAACCAGGCTCACGAATCCACGTCACTTGACGGATTCAAACACTAGGATAGTCAATCAGATTCTTGTCCAGTTCTAGGATAAAATAAGGGTTTACGGTATGGATTTAGGCCTGAATATTATCTCCCCTCTCTTACCATTGAGATATTGCGATAGGGCACACTCACTCCTACCAATTCAGGGAAGACGTAGCCCGGTACCTGCAAACATGTCATCACAAAGAAGAACATATACATACACAGTATAACAAACAATGGCTGAGACTAGTTTAGCGTGTGGATCTCATTGAAGAAAGTAACTACGACTCTGTCTCATACCATACCAAACACAGCAAATAGTAATGCAAAACATCACAATGATCCATGTGCATATAGACATAGGGTCAGTATTGTTAGAAAACCTTAATCAAAATGGCGTCCTAATATATACATAACCAACATGAAATAATCATAAATCATATGAAAATAGATGATATAGTACGACTACGCAATGGATCAATAAAATAATGAAAAGTAACGCATGAATATCCTTAAAATCACCTGAAATAATCAATGAAAATATAAAATTTCCTAAAAGAGATCAGAAACTAACACAGACAGGTAGACTAAGGGGTAGGTTTTACAGTAATTTTAATGCAATCCTATCACATGCAGACAAGAAAGGTGGGATATGCCCGCATCCCAGAATTATGCAAGATTTATCTACTTTTGTATCAAACAATGAAATCTTAGATGTCACTCCAGATAATGACCTTTACACATGGACAAATTGAAGATTAGGCTTCTCACAAATTTCTAAAAGATTAGACAGGGTTTTATCCCACAATCCTGGAAAATTCACCAAGTTACATTCCCAACAAAAATTCTACCAATCTTAGAATCATGTCACTTTCCATTGTTGTTGAATGTTGACTGGTCTTATGCGCCTTCTCAAAAATGATTTGGCTCCTCCTTCAAATTTGAAAGTATGTAGTTTTAGCATATACATTTTTTGTGCTTTGTTAAAACAGTGGTGGACTACAACTCCTTTCTGTAAAGGTACAAAAATGTATCAATTTTCTAAAAAATTCAAAAATTTTAAAATGCAGATAAAGGATTGGAATACTAAGGTTTTCAAGAATGTTTTTGAGAAAAAACAAATAGTAAAAAATTGGCTTGTTGATATGAACCAGCAAATTGTCCAAAATGGCCTCGACACTAAAACATTCAATAAACAGAAAGCTCTGCAAAGTGAATGGGAAGAAATTTGTGCTAGGGAAGAAGTGTATTGGAGACAAAAATCTTGGGAATTGTGGTTAAAATAAGGAGACAAGAATACTAAGTACTTTCATGCATTAGCTAAACAACAGAAAGCAGTGAATGCCAGTTTTTCAATTCACAATAGTCAAATAGAATGCCTCATTGAAGATGCACAAGGTATACAAACAAAGGGGGAGACATTCTTCAAAAACCTCCTATCCCCCAGTGTTAGATCCCTCCTCTATTATTCAGATAGACCAACTATTGAACTGTATACCAAAACTAGTTTCAAAGGATTATAACAAAGCATTATTAGCCCCATTCTCTCTTGAGGAAGTCAAGAAAGTTGTGTTTTCCTTTCCTCTAGATAAGGCACCAGGACCTGATGGATTTACAACTCTATTTTTCCAAAAATATTGGGATTTTATATGTTTTGATCTTCTAGTAGTTGTGGAAGAATCTAGACTGAATGGTTCAATGCTCAAGTGTTTCAATACGACTAACATCGCTATTATTCCTAAAACTAAGGTCCCCAATACATTTTCAGAATTTAGGCCCATTTATTTATGCAATATGGTGTAAAAAATCATTACTAAATCTATATACTTAAGGCTAAATGCCTTGGTGCCTTCAATTATATCCCTTGAACAAGGAGGGTTTGTTCTGGGAAGAGACAATGGAAGGGGCCTTGGTAGTTCATGAAGTTTTACATTCTATCAATGCAAATAAGCAATCTAATTTTGTTGCTAAATTAGATATGATAAAAGTTTATGATAGAGTCAATTGGGATTTTTTATTTAAAGTTCTACTCAAGTTTGGTTTCCATAAGAAATGGTGTAAATTTATTAAATCATGTGTCTCGGGAGCATGGTTTTCATTTCTAATCAATGGTCAGGCGATAGGATTATTTCCTTCAACTCAAGGAGTAAGACAAGGTGACCCACTCTCTCCAATTTTGTTTTTCATTATGGCAGACGCTTTTAGCAGAAGCATCACCTGAGATCATGAAAATGCATTGCGGAAAGGAGCTCAAATTTTAGGTACTACATTGTTAGTTACTCATTCTTTCTTTGCAGATGATACTTTTCTATTTGGTAAATCCTCCATCAAGGAAGCCAAGCACATAAAAGGTGTATTGGAATTATATACCTCAGTCTCAGGCCAAAGGATTAATGAAAATAAATCAAATACATCCATATTCAACACTAATGCAATCATCTTAAACAAAATCACAAAGATTCTGGGATTCCCACTTGAACAACTCAATTCCACCTATTTAGGGATACCTTTCTTTTTTGGGACTAATAAAGCTTCATTTTGGACTTTAGTGATTGATAGAATTAGAATGCAAAATACTGTCTGGAAAGGTAGATGGTTATCACTATCGGGTAAAACAATGCTCATTAAACTAGACCTGACCACAATACCCAATTACTACATGTCGGTCCTTAAGGCCCCATCATCTATCATCCAACAGATTCAGAAGCTCATCACAGATTTTTTGTGGAAGGGTAATGTTTTAGATGATAAGAAAATACCACTCATATCTTTACATAATATGACTCAAGAAAAATCATATGGTGGAGTTGGCCTTCAAAATTTAACTCATAGAAATAAAGCTTTTGGTGGGAAACTGATTTGGTAGATGTATTCCAACCCTACTGCAAAGTGGTGTTAAATTATGCAATAAAAATATTTGGATGATCAAGATTCCTCACATATTATGACTGTGGTAGATCCTCCTAAAGGCTCAGTGGTTTGGAACTTCATGCTTAACTTGAGACAACTGATTACTAACTACATCTCTTGGGAAGTAAATAATGGGTTAAATATCAAGTTCTAGAAAGACTCATGGAATGACTTACCACCCCTAGCTAATCTGGAACAAAATGCAAAAATTATGAACATCATCATCAATATATGGGGCTCTAATCTTCTAGACTATATTTTGGCCATAGAGATATACTCAGGGAAAGTTATATGGAAGAATCCAAGTCTACTGCCCATTAATGACCACCAATCCTCCCTGCTACTATCTATTTTCCAGCATCGTACTATCTACATGTCAAAAGAAGAGAACAAAGTAATATGGGTTCCATCCAAGGAGGACAAATATACAATCAAGGAAGGTTACATAGCATTACAACATCTAGAGAATAAAAATTAAAGAGTAGAGCCTATTTCTTTTGTTGGATCTCCTCTCTTCTCCCCAAAGAAGGGTGCTTTGCATGGTTAGATCTTCAAAATAAGATTTTAACTAGTGACAAACTTTCCAAATTGGGGATTGTTGAACCATTCAAGTGTGTTCTTTGTGAGAAATAATTTGAATCAGTGGACCATCTTCTCCTAAATTGTGACTTTGCAAATCACTATTGGATGTATGTTATTAAAAGATGAACCTATCATTAGCACTACCAAATACACTATGGGATTTATTTGAAACATGGCCTCTGATATGTACAAAATTAAATTTCTCCTGTCTATGGAAGTGTGTACCTACTACAATCATTTGTACTATATGGTGGGAAAGAAACAAAAGAATATTCAGAAAAATAGCCACTCCAATCAAGATTATAATAGATCAACCAGAGCACTCAATATCATAAGTAACAAAGGCCAATCTATGAGCTAATAAGTGCAATCACTTCTTTTTAGTTTGGGATGGATGGATTGCAAAAGAATGGGAACATATTCACATTCCATTGGACACGAATCCAAATTGGCAATCAATCCACACAATAGATAGAGCATTGGTTAAGTGGCATCCCCCATGCAAAGATGTTTCCAAGATAAAATTTGATGGGGCTTCGAGAGGAAATCCAAGAATGTCTGGAATAGGGATCTACATCCAAAATTGTCTAGGAAATCTTATTGTAATAAAGGCGTTGCCAATTAGCCCAGGGAAAAAAAATGTGGCAGAAGCTCAAGCACTTCTCGCAGGATTGGTTCTAGAAAAACAAGAAGGATTACATAACATTCATATTGAGGGAGAGTCATTCATATTGAGGGAGATTCATTAGTAATCATTAATGCATGCATAACCAAGTCAATACAAAATTGGAATTTAGCCTACATCTTGAAACAGGTATGGTCTCTCCTGCATTCCTTCACACATTACAACTATCACATACTCTCAGAGAAGGCAATAAAATTGCAGATTGGCTGTCAAATTTTGGTTGCGATGGTCATCATATTGAAACTCATAATCCACAACACTTTGTCAATGAAAACTAACAACTCAAAATATTAGTCGAGGATGAGGTTATTAAAAATAATGATTAATCTTCACATTTTCCAAACCTCTTCAACAAGTGGCTTAGTAAATTTAAAAGTAGTACAAATGATTTGATGTCGGTGTCATATCTTAAAGCAAAGTACCTCACTTACAGCTTTGCATAATGCGATAATCAATTTTAATGATTTGGCATCGCTCGGATGGGAATGTGAGGTAAGTCACACATATTCGCATTTAATGCCAGAGTGAAGTCACAAGATATGTGATCTAATCACATGCTTGAAAATACTTATTAAGAAAAATGGGCTCCTAGCTGGAAACATCACAATATGAGTACAATTTAAACATGTGGGAACCGTCGCTTCATTGAGATATTAAAGATAGGGCTAATACATTCGAAAATAATTACTCTATTTCAAATAATAAATTCATGTTCGACTTGCAGAGATTGCAGGAAACTCCATTGGGATTATATGCCATGGAATGAGAGGATCAAGATAGAAGTTGAAGACAATGAAGCTGCCATGTCTGCACAAATAGATGATGGAGTAATAGACATATTATTCACACTGCATAGCATTCAAATTCGTGGGGCAGTTATGGATTTTTTGGGTGAATAAATTATTTCCCCTAGGGCCAAGAGAGTTTTATTCCCATCTCAGGTGATATCAATTTTTTTTATCGAATGTTATGGATATGCTGCAAGCTAAACCACTATTAGATATAGTATACCATAAGGTCATTGATAAATATTTTCTCTGATTGGAAAAGTATGAAATGTCAGTTAAGAAATAAAACTTGTGGCATGGACATGGTCTCTTAGGGGGTTTATTTCCCAAGCATTATATTAAGATCATCCATGCTTATATGTTTGTGTATGACAACATTAAGCGTGCCCTAGACAAGAAAAATTATCGTCATGTTCAAATTGCATTACAAGCACATGGTCGTGAGTTAGATGCCATGGTGATCACTAGAATTAGGGCTAAAGTGAATGCACTCCTCGACATTCTTGAACTTGAAAAATAGCAGATCTGAATCTGCGTGAACAATTTATAGTACCAAAACAAAGCCCGACTTTGGATCTAAACAAATGTCTGTTAATTGAACC
Organism: Thuja plicata; assembly: GCA_018584345.1. NCBI lineage: Eukaryota > Viridiplantae > Streptophyta > Pinopsida > Cupressales > Cupressaceae > Thuja > Thuja plicata. The sequence continues at coordinate 2,089,985 of MU224522.1, read as the reverse complement.
TAATTTTGGTTGGGGAAAGGTTGTTGTAGAAGATAAAATTACACAAGAATGAGGTTGTTTCTCATGCACAAGCGCTAGGGCACACACTGATCTGATATCGAGTTGGACAAACACACAGCCTGGGTCCTCGAGATGGTTGAATGAAAGGCCTAACTCTTCTGGATGGATGGAAGAATTGCCTGGGTCTTCAGAATGGAAAGGAGTGCTACCTGAGTCCTCAGATATGGGTTCTCATAGTTGTGAATCATCAGGATTTGCAGCTGAGCCCGTGACCATGGAAGAATTTTTTTTTTTGAGGTGATGGCTTCTACAATTTTTGGTGTGTTTTGAGCTATTGGCTTCTACAATTTTTTGGTGTCATCAATGTCATGATAATGACCCAATACTCTAGTTTTTGGATGAGATAATGATCAGCTCCTATAGAATAGAAAAATCAAGAACACGTGTCTCGACACTGGAAATTATCACCATGAGATTTTGACCGAATGGGAATCGATAAATTGGGGTTTTTTGTAATGTAAAAGGATACCTCATAATAGTTTCAAGTCGAAGATAGGCTAGACATTAAAATTCATGCTTACCATTTCAAATGGATTATTGCTGGATATTTCAAGCATGTAAGATAGACTATATTGATTTTAGTGTCAATTATAGTTATCTTTGTAATGGTCGAATAACACATTCTATTGTAATTGAGCTAGGATATT
>MU224522.1:2032171-2085885 GCA_018584345.1 Thuja plicata | reverse complement strand
TAGAATTCTTGATCATAGACAAAATATTTCCTCTTTGCATCATTCAACTTTTCACTAAAGAAAGCAACAGGTTTACCTTCTTGAGTTAATACAGCTCCAATTGCACTTCCACTTGCATCACATTCAAATTGAAATACCTTATTGAGATCAGGTAAGGCTAGCATAGGTAATTCAGCAACCTTCAACTTCAAAGCTTCAAAACTCTTATCAGCTCCATGTGTACATTTGAACTCTCTTTTGTCTCCTCTCATTGGTTCAGTCATAGCATTACAGATAGAACTGAAATTTCTGATAAACTTCCTGTAAAAACTTGCCAATCCATGAAATGATCTTACCTCACTAACATTCTCAGGTATAGGCCAACTCAATATAGCTTCAACCTTCTCTGGATCCATCTTCAAACCATCAGCTGAAATCACAAAACCCAAATATAAAATTTCTTCTTTCATGAAGGAACATTTCTTCAGATTTATCATCAACTTTTCCTCTTTCAACCTCTACAACACTTGTCTTATATGCATCAAATGTTCTTCTCTGGTTTTATTGAATATCATAATATCATCTAGGTATACAATCACACATTTGTTCAATAATTTCTTCAAAACTTCCTTCATCAATCTCATAAATGTACTTGGTGCATTAGTTAAACCAAAAGGCATAACCAACCACTCATACAAACCTTCTTTTGTCTTGAAAGCAGTCTTCCATTCATCACCTTCTCTGATTTTGATCTGATGATATCCACTCTTCAAATCAATTTTGGTAAAATACTTTGATCCACTCAAACAATCCATTATGTCATCCATTCTTGGTATAGGAAACCTATACTTGACTTTGATCTTGTTTATTGTTCTGGAATCAGTGCACATTCTCCATTCTCCATTCTTCTTAGGTGCCAACATAGCAGGTACCACACATGGACTCAAACTTTCTCTAATTAAGCCTGTATTCAACAACTCATGAACTTGTCGATTAAGCTCTTCATTCTCGGTAGGTGTCAACCTATGTGGTGCTTTGTTTCATAAACTAGCTCCAGGAATTAGATCCATACATTGACTGATATATCTGATTGGTGGCAAACCATCAGGTACATTATCTGAAATGATTTCTTTGTATTTAGTCAGCAACTTCTCAACTTCTGTAGGTATGTCATCTTTTGCATTCTTACTTGGTTTGTTAGGAATCAAAGCATAACAAATATCATCTCTTTTCAGATCTTTAACAAACTATCTACCTTCCATCAGACAAACTTTCACAGATGTACATAACTCATCAACAGATTCTTCAATCAAAGGTAACAAAATTTGCTTCTTCCCATCAACCCAAATAGAATATATGTTCAACCTTCCATCATGTATAGCATGTCTATCATATTGCCAAGGTCTACCCAATAAAATATGACAACAATCCATTGGCATAATATCTAATAACACCTTGTCATAGTACTTTCCAATTTTTAGATTCAAAAAACATTGTTCACTTACCATTAATGTGTTCTCATCCTTGATCCATGAGATCTGATAGGGTTTCAGATACTTCATCCTCTCTAACTGCAACTTTGAGGCCATTTCTTCTGATGCCAGATTTTTTGAACTTCCACTTTCAACAATGACTTTCCAAACCTTATCTGCAACCCTACATCTGGTTTTGAACAAACTCTTCCTGACAGGATCTTTCTTATCTTTCTCACTCCATAGTATCCTTCGGATCATGAGATTCTCAGGTTCATTTGATGACTCTTCTTGCACTAATGTGTTTCTGCTACTGCTACCACCTTTCTTGCTTGCATGTGTACATTCAAAGGATTTTTGTCCTTATTCACCACAATTGTAACAAGTTACTTGGAACCCTCTTCAGCTATATCCACCTCTGGAATAATTACCTCTTCCTCTGTATGAATTTCCACCGTTCCATTCAGTCTTTCCTTTGTCTTGACTAGTGTCTATATTTGACTTGTCTGGTTCAGATTTACTATTTTCACCATGAGATCTACCTCTTCCTCTAGGGTATCTACCACCTCTACCTCTTTTTCTTTGTTGATATTTTATGTTCAAATTTTCTTCAGCTTTTAGGGAAAATTGGTATGCCTCTTCGATTCCTTCCATCTTGATCAAACTGATTTCATCTTGTATGGAACTTCTCAAGCCATTCAGATATCTTGCAACTATTTCCACTTCATCTTCAACGTGTCTAGATCTGATGTCCAATCTGAAAAATTCTTCAGTGTATTCTTTGACTGACTTGTCCTTCTGCTTCAAACTTTGCATTCTCCGAACTAGGTTAATCTGATAATCACAAGGAAGAAACTTGCCTTTGAATTTTTTCACCATCTTATCCCATGCCTTGATTTTTTCTTTACCTTTATTCTTTCTATCCAATTGCAAGTGTTCCCAGCATAAGGATGTATGACCTTTCAATTTTGTGCTTGCAATCTTGACCTTCTTGTTTTCTACAACATTCTCATATTCAAAATATTTTTCCATCTCATTGATCCATTCAATCAATTCATCAGAATCTAATTTTCCACTGTACTCAGGGGGAATAAACTGAGGTGTGGACTTCAATCTCATCAAAGCTCTTAGGAATCTTTCCTCTTCTTGATCCATCACAGGTGCAAATGCAGCTTCACCTTGAACCTCTTCAAATTCATCATCACTAACATCTTCAAGATGTCTTCCTCTGTGCTGGGCTATCTCAACAGCTTCCAATCTTGCAACCATTTGTCTAAGCATATCATCCAGACCCTGATTGACATTTCCTCTCCCACAAACCATCTTGAAACTCTCTGCAATTCTAGGTCAGATCGCAACCTGCCACCCTACAACAAATATCTTTAGATTTTACAAGGAGTCATGGATCTCAACTCACTCTGATACCACCTGACACAAGGATGGTAGGAGACGGGGCCTAGGGAACACCCAAAACCAACCACCTTGCAGATACAATGTGGAATTACACAACAACACAGTGAGAGAAGAGAAATGCAGATATCTTTATCATTAATCAATCAAACTCAATACATGCCAGGTTGTAAGGCCTTCCAGGTTACGGCCATATACATCAGAGTGTATTACAATTCTATTTTCTTACAATTCTATATTCTAACATTTTCCTTATTTCTCTAAGACTTGATACCAAACTAAGAACATACAAAAGAATATATACCAGAGTCCAACAAAGTAGTCAGCGCTCAAATACAAAGGTGAGACCCAGATTTAGGTCCACATGGATCCCCAAGATAGATCCTAGTTACAAAAATTAAATAAAGAAGTCGGCCACCAACACCAATTCCAAAATGAACCAACTCGGCAAAGAAAAATCCGAGCAACAAAGCACTCGGCAAAAGAAAAGTCGAGCAACTCGGCAAGGATGTCGAGCAATAGAAGCCAAGTGACAGAGAACAGACTGAACTGAAATTAAACATATTTTTTTGGTTGATCAGGATTGCCAAGGACCCAAGATGCTCCTGCATCAATGTGCCTAGGTGTCAAAGTCAAATCACTTCAAATTACTTCAAAATATGAAGGTTCCAACACTTCCTGACATTTTTTTGAACATGTAGATGTAAAAAATTTGTAAACTACATTTGGTTTTGGCTTCAAAAAAATACCAACCATTACTCTAAATCTCTGCAATTGATCAAGGAAGTACATTTACATGTGAATAATCCAAAGAACCAATCCATTCAACCTTAAAGGCAACTGATAGAAAATATTTGAGCCCTAAAAGAAATCCTTTTAATAAACCGAACACTGTGCAATCAACAAAACATTGCAAACTGCATTTTCTATTGACTTAGTAAAAATATCAAATGGGATCACAGGGCTCTGAATGTAGACACAAGAGTTCATTTATACAAGGATAATTATATAAAATGTAATTGATTGTACTTATAAATCAAATGGTTATGAAATATAAACCTCTAAATTGGTCTACTCTAGCAAATGTGATAATATGCAGTTTGGAGACCTTTATTGAACCCTCAAACTAGGTGCTTCAAAAATATATTAAATCTAATTGTTAAGGATCTAACAATGACATAGACACTTACTGATAATAAATGGATATTTCCCGAAAATGATTTTTCATGACACTCAATAGATATCAAGTTATTCACTCTCAAAGTAGGCAACTCAGAAAAGTTTTTGTAAAGGCATTTTTGAGTGTCACAACTGAATTCCTCATCATAGGAACTTTATATCTTGAAAAATATGGAGGTGTTAATAGTGGCTCTATCTCAAGATATATGTTCCTTATGGGCATAGAAAGAATCCATACGTCTCTAAGACAGTAGACCAAGTGGTTACTCTATTGGGTAGAAAAGTCAAAAGGTTATCTCTACCCTTACTTGTATGGTTTGAAAAAAACTATAGTTGATGGCCCAAGGCCACCCAAAAAGAAAAGCCTCGACTTACCTCTGTCATAAAATTATTTTCATCTAATAGTACTAAAGTCAATCCGAATGCATCACTAAAAATTTCCTGATCAAACATACTAACACCTTGCATCGACCTATTACACTCATCATTGTCAACATATTATCTATCATCATGCATTTTAAAATAAGGCATAATTTGAAAATACTAATCATAATGTGACATATACATGTTACATTCATCGAATAGATAAAAAATAGTTTCAAGTAACATTATTCACTATCAAACTTAATGCTACAATCCACAAAATCATCATCCAACTAAAAAATGAAGCACTCATACTTTACCATATAGTTTCTACTATCGGGTTCAATCCAATTACTAGTTTTCACATCATGAGAAAAGCTCTGGTAAGAACTTGTAAATAAAAAACATGATACAAACTTTCCCTAAGTGCATGAAAAGACAAAGTTTCATATGTATACACTCCATGTAACCACAAATCAAAATACAAATAAGGATATTTATTTTCACATTCTAAATCCCTTTCATTATTCTTTGCATCAACACCAACTTGTATCATCAACATTTGATGACACTAAAAAATTATCTCTTCGATCCAAAAATATAATCTAACTTATCATCAAAATAAGTACTCATGTCCACCCCAAAATTTTCAAAATAAGGCTTATCCACACAAGAGAATGAGAACTCATACAAATATGCACATTAGTCACATTGAATATCATCACTACTATAGTGGATTTTACAATCACTTGTTTCCCTTGCTTCAGCAAAATGAAAATCTAAAAGCATATCAACAAGAACACTTTCATATTCATCACATAATGCATTGTTGTGATTAAACAATATCTAACCTTCATGTGCATTGCTATCTTGCAAGCCAACTAATTCATATATGAAAGGAGAATAATGTGGAAATGCATCATACTTGTTGGAATTGGTTTGTCATTAATGTCAACATAGATACAAAGATTTTGTACAGTTAAAAAAGATGTTGCAAAGCCATATTGCAGATTAATCTTGTAGCATGTGAAATATATCTTTACAGACTAAAGATTGAATGATTGAAGAGAAAGTAATAAGTTGTAACAAGGTTGAGACATGAATTTGTTGTGTATTAGGAGTATTCTCATTTTTGTGTAGTAAGTTAAGGTTTTGTTATCAGAGCTTCATCATTTACTTGAATAAATGCATTGATACTAAGACTGTCATAGATGTTAAAGTGTAAAGGAGCATTGGAGGGAAATTGATCTATAGTTTTGTGAGCAGTGTTGTTGACTTAATATGTTATTTGAATTAAGGTTTTGATCATGTAATCATGGTGACATGAACTTTATTTAACAATGATAGGAACTCTCATGATCACAACAAACAATATAGTTTCAATTGTTAATAATACTAATCATTAGAGTGATCTCAATGTCTAAGGTCAACATTTAATCTTTAATTCACGTGGTTGTGAAGTTCAACTTCAAACAAAAACAACTAGTTTATGCAATAGGAGATTGACGAGTGGTTTCCAATTTAGTTATGTGAATAACAAATTCTTCTACTTACTCTATGAAGATTCAAAAAGGTATAAGTTTTCTTGATGAAGGTTGGAATGTGCATTGAATGTGAGAATGGTTCTTTTGTAGACTGTATGAATGTTTAAAAGCATGTTAATGTGTTAATTTTGCAAAATTACTTTGTTTACTAGTTACTTGATTTGTATCTACTGTTGTAGAAATAAGATGCTAATAAGGGTTTTTTATGATCTTTATTATGGAACCTTGTTGGAGGATAGTTTGATATAATATGAATGTGAGTGACAAAGTTGTGGTCACTATTACCGACTGATGTTTAAGAAGTTCATGTCATTGTTCATTGTTGTTGCTGTAGATAAAAATTAGTGTAATCAATGTTAAGTAGTGAAGAAGAGTAACCCTCTATATATTTTCATGATATTTATTGAAACAATTGTAATTGATGTAAATTTCATTGTTTCTAGTGAATCATGTGTAGTTTACTGGTGAGGTGTTTCCAAGTGAGGCCTAAAATATTAACCAATGAGGGTTGACCAATGAGGCTTAATAAAATTATTTTTCATATTGTTTTTTCACCCTTTTAGGGTTTTCCACTCAAACACTTGCGTTATGTGAGTTGTATATACAATTCTTGTGTTTTGTTAGTGGATATATGTCTTGATGTTAATGCTATAAATTATATGGTCTACTACAATGTGTGATATTATTTTGATGTTATTGTGTTAAAGCACTCATTTGTTAAACAAAGTGATTTCATAGACAACTGATTCACCCCACTCTCTTAGTGGTTTGAGTATTCCAACAATGCCTAGCACTAGAAAAGATATCATCATAACCAAATTTAATGTGTGTTGGTCGTGAGAGATTGGAGCCACTTTTGGGTGCATATCTCTCATATTTAGCAACCTATAAATTTGAAATTTGTTCGCTGCTTAGTGAATTATTATTCTCATTCACCTCTTTCTCTGTTTCTTCCTTTGATTTTCTACAAGAGATGGAAGCATCATCATTGTTAAGCTTCACAACATTGTTATCATCAAAATATGGAGGTTCAAGGGACTCCTCATAACATATATCCTTGACAACATGAAAGATTGAATCTCCAACACCCTTGTAAAAGACACCATCATAGTCTGATGTCGACAAAAATCCTTTTAAATTTTCATCTCCATTTATAAATGTAATGTCCCCTTTCCAAGATAAGATTTAAAAATAAATAATTAAAAAATAAATAAAATTAATCAACAAATAAATTGTAATAAAATGAGAGAATATATATATATAATTATCTAAAGGGACTAAACTATATGAGTCACATTATACTCGTACGCCAATGGGTCTAAGTGTGATGAAGATAGTAAGTCATACGGTGGTTGGCAAATGATTAATGAAGAAAACTTTAAAAAACAAATCCGTAAAGAAGAGACACGACAGTCCATGTACAAAGAAATTAGGAATTATGATGGTTTCACACCAATACAAATGACACAGGCAATATTGATAAGACTCGGGATTATGAGTATCCAATAAAAGAGAAATCGTAAATCCCTACTAGGTAGACCTGGAAATGACATCTGGCTTAATTTTTATATAAGCCACAAGGTCAAAGAAATGATAATTCTACCACTCACTAATCACGATAGCACATCAATTATAATCATCGCATTTTAAACTTTATTATAAACAACATACAAGAAGATGGATTTACTAAGTACAAGAGTTGATGGATATAATAAGCTTATTTAAGGGATGCGAATGAGAAAGGGCCCACGATCTTCTAGAAATAGACATATAAATGAAGTCTCCAATACATTCAATGAGGAGAGAAGAAGGAATCTCATTACATATTGATCAATAGTTAGATAAAGACAATCTTCATATGTATTATAGGAGTGAATGAGGTCTCTTTGCATATTTAGAACATCATAAGACATTCCTTTTCATTCATATTCATATAGACCTTATAGTCTAGGGTGGATTTACTATCCAACTATTTTAGTTATGTTCTGCAATTTCAAGGGAGTTGAGTGCTAGTAAGAGTAAGTCATAGCACATATTCATAAAGATTCCATTTGGAACAATGATCACATCATCGTATAAATATTAAGACGCAATGTCAGAAACATTGATACATATAAAGAATCATCATTACAAGGATTTACATCTTACAAGAAATTAACCATCCCTCTAAGACTGCATCACAATTGCAAGAACAAGATTCATATCAGATACAAAAATCTCATTAGTCTAAGCAATATTATACCCTTGTACCATATATTTAAGGATTACATCAACCAAGGGAGTATAATTGTAAGGAGATCATAGGGGCCATTATATTAAATGTAGTTTATCCACAAGATCATCTCATCAAGGTTGCATACAAGGGTCTAAACCAGATATAGTAAGTGGCTTTCATGTTAGTCATTTGATATAACATTGATTCTAGGCTATCAATTCACAAGTTTATAGTGAAATTGAGGTTGTAATTTGGAATAAGAATAAGGATTTCTAGTAGTTGTCCCTAAATTCCAAAGTATCTAAACAAGGGACATTACAATAAACATGACCTCGACTTTACTAACATTATAAGATTCAACATCAAATGTGTTTTCAGATTTATCGTGCTCAATTTGGGAGTAACTTTGGTGCACATATTTTTGAGGAAGACAAGATGGAGCAACTAGAGTACAATCATTTTGGAAATCATTTCTATCTTCTAATTCACAATTTGATTCAACACAGGATGTACTTTCTGTCTCTTCACCAAACTATTTTATAAAAATTCTCTCGAGATGATCCCATGAAGACACAAACTCCATGGGTAAATTAATCAACCAATCGCTTGCTCCATCTTCAAGAGATCTTATAAATAATTTCATGACTACATGGCTTCCGCATAAATATGATAATCTGTCAATAATTCATAGGAAGATTGCATATGCCTAACAATTGACTAACATTCTTTTCCATGAAACTCTGGCTCATGTTTTTTGAACTCAAGTGGGAAAGGATTTGGATAACCCATAATACCATTGAATTTCAATGGGTTATACTTCATTAAAACAAACACTCTTCTCCATAGACACGAATGAGACTCCATATTATGCTTTACATTAATGGAAACAATACAAGGATGATGCATCTTTGTTTGACTTCAAAAACTCTTTACATCAACTATGTAATTACATAATCAAAGAAGATAATATATAGCATACTTCTCATAGAATATTCAACTAACATTTGCATAAAAGAAGAATATGATCCTAACACTAACATTCCTTTACTTAGTCTTGTTCATCTCCTAATAAGGAATTTTATTTTTCACAAAAAAATGAAGAATACTTGGAAGTTGTAGCTAGTGTTCACTTTCATCCTTGATAGGAAACTTCATAGATTTGAAACATCCTCTACACATTCAGGTTCTTTGTACATAGAGTCATCGCCTCCATGTAAAGGAATGAGTCTCAAACAACATTAAGCTATTCAAAACATATTTATTTTATGTTCTTCCTGTTGGTTCCCAAATCAACAGATTGGAAAGCTCTAAGAGTTTTCCATGCTCTATGCTAAAACTTCCCATTTGAATTGGCTAACTAACGGGACTAACAAGATTGTGGTTAAATGACCCTACACTTTAGGCTCTGCGGGACCTAGGCGGGTGCACCTATTCACCAACTAATTCTTCAAGTTAATGTTTTTTTATAGCAGATTGTATCTTATATTTTATACTTCTAGTTTCTACTTCAAAGTGGCATGTATTTGAAATAGACTGATTTGTTTACTGATTACTTGATTTCTTCTAAATTTTTTATTATTATTCTTCTTTTACTTCTACTTCTTTAATTTTGATCTACAACTACCTTGGTTTTTGTTTAACTCTTACTTCTATCTATATCCTACATCTACTGAAATCTTATTTTGTTCTGAATGAATTTATATGTAATAGACCAGTGCCTTCTTCTCTTTTGGGCTACAAAGTCATCCCCTTCTAGACCCTACGTATAACTCTACAAGACAATTTTTAAATTCACCAGTTGGATCAATCTGTCAGCTAATCTAACATTCAATACTACTTAACTATTATTTGTCACAACAATCAATCCAATTAAATTTAAGTTTACTTGAAAAGACCAATCAAACAAGAAGCATAAGGATAAGGAAGTCTCAAATGAATCTTATTTTATCAAACTATTACGACAACAAATAATTCTTTCATAAGAAGATTTAAGACAACATTCATTTACATGAAATGAAAATACAAAGAACTAATCTTGAACTAAAAATCTTTCACAAGACAAATAAGAAATAAAGTACTAATTTATATTGCTTTAAAACTTGAAAGAGTATATTGCAAGTTGTATTCTAATATTACTGATATATGATTCCAGCCTTGGTTTCCTTTATATGAGAAACAAGCAACAAGCTTTAGGCCGTTTCATTACAAAGTGACACAACCTTTGAAAACAAAAAATAATTAAAGATTTTATCATTAACCTTTGGTCTTTAGAATAATCTTTCGTTATGTTTTTTTCTTTCACATTTTCATAGAAATTAGATTTTTACTCTAATCTTTGTTTAGGAATAATTACCCTTTGAAAATGTAGACACCTAAAATTGTCCTATGTCTCCAAGCAACAATCTTTCTCCTTAATTAATTAAATAATTTTAATTATTTAATTAATTTAGTGTCATTCCTCTAATTTGAATTAAAAAAATAACATTTCCATCCCTTCTCATAATTAAATAATTATTAATTATTTAATATTTTTTTTTTATTTATTTTTAACCCGGAGGTGTCCCCGTGACCCAACCCGGCGACCCAGCAGCCCGTAACTTGGGTACCAGGGGCGAGCTGAGGCGAGACTAATCCTTAGGGGGTGTGACCGGAGGCCGCACGCCGAGTACACCAGGAAAATTATTTAATATTTAATTATCTAATTTTCTTCTAATATTAATTAAATAATTTTATAATTTAATTAATCAATTTCCTCCACTTTAATTAAATAGTCTCTATTATTTAATTAAATGCTTCTTCTATTTTTTCTCATAATTAAATAATTATTTTAATTATTTAATTAGTTAACTAAGTCTACTATAATTAAATAAGTTTCTTTAATTTATTTAATAATTGACTCTACCACAATAAAAGAAAAATCTCTCGTAAAATAAAATAAAATCTTTATTTTATTTATTTCTCTAAAATCTTCTCCAATTAAATAAGTTTTTAATTTATTTAATTCACTTTTTGAAGAAAACTTCCTCTAAACTAAATAAAATCTTTATTTTATTTATTAACTTCTCTCTTGCGCATAATTAAATAATTTTTTAATGCTAATTAAGTCTTCAATTTCATTCACTTCTCAAATAAAGTAGTGTATTTTATCCAATTTTATTGAATCTCGTCCGTCGAAAATAAAATCTCTGCCTTTAATCTTGACCGTTTAATCAGTTCTGAAATCTATATAAACCCACCTTCATTCTCCTTTAAAGGATCCAAGTTTTTGAGCATCTACTTTATGCAGGTTTTGATATCATTAAGCAATCATTTGGATCATAATTCTCGAATCTCTGAGTTAGGACACTGCAGAAATCAACTCTGAGTGCTACATATATGAGTCCCAACAGAGTGGAGAGAGATAATGGAAGTATATAAGCAAGGTGTAGAATAATGTATTTTGGATTTCAATATCTTATTTTTAACTTATTTCCTTTATGCTTGTCTTCTATTGTTTGTAGGGATAATATTTTTAAGTAGTTTAATTTGATTAGTTCAGTGCTACTAACCAGTTTTCTTGAGCCTGTGCAGATTTTCCCTACATACATTTGGTGAACCCGACGTGAACTTACAGACCCTAACATATAGGAGGGTAATGGAATCACAAATTCATTTGCATGCATGTGTGTGTGTATTTTTAGGTATTGGATATTAGAAAGATATGAAAAGATAGATCATCTATTTTCCTCATCTACATCTGGCACCCCCGATGGGACCAAATCACAAGGTTTTCAAAGATTTTGACATATCTTCCAAAAGGATTCAAATTTTTCAATGAAATTTTTAATGAAGGTTGTAGATGATATTAGGAGCCTACAGTCCAAAAATTAGATTTTTTTTATTAATTTTGTGTGATATATAATTTTTTTATGATTTTTCATTAAAAAATAATTCTGGGCGCAAATCAACGATTTTTTTTGAAAATTTTACATTTCTAAAAATATATTGAAATTATAGAGGGGGTTTGTTCTCTGTAATTTCAATTTTGATGAAAAATAATGGCAAAAAAAAGATATTTAAAACATGACCTGTTTTGATAAATTGGGTTACTTCTTGAACCATTTCTACTTTTGTGGGCCAGAAATATATCTAAAAATTGGATCTTGATGACTAGGTCAAAAGCACAAAAAATAATCAAGGTGCGCCTGTTCCAATTTTAATTGTCATGGTTAGAAAATTATCCCTGCACATTACCGCAACTGTTTGACACAATTTAGCATATGTTTTTATGATCTGACTTATCTTACAAGTTTATGTTTTGGTCTTTGTGTTTCTCTATTTGTTGTTTTGCATGTGTAGGAAAATAGGTTTGATGACAAATGGAAAGAAAGATTGTTAGACACACACCCAACTTTAGGGAAAGGAAAAAACTGAAGGACATGATTTCTTACCATCCACGACAAGCAATAATAGCTAAAGCAAAGAACTTCTAATCTACTATATAAAGATGTGATTATGATTAATATCACAATTAACAGGTGTGAGTTCGTTATGTCGAAAAAAATCTCCTTTAGTATCCTTGTGATGCATTAAAATCCTTCAGTGCAAGATGTAAAACCTCTTGTTTTGATAGGACTAGGAAAGCTCCCTTAATTGGGAAGATTTTTTGAGTATAGACACCTAAAAAGATGCCCTTACTACGAACCAATTTTTTTAGTTTCCAAAAAAACATCTACTTTCTGATACAGAAGATCAAAGACCAAATGAGACACCCCACATACTTGCAGTTCCTCATTGAGATAGAAATTCCTTGAGAAGTGATGCCCCTTGAAATCTGAATTTTAGTATGCCTGAGAAGTGTGTGTTGTGGAGGTGAGCCACTACAAACAAACTTCTAATATATCTGCGTTGAATAGTGCAGCTAGATTTTATCCAAGTGGGGATTCAACGGTATTTTCCTTGCCATCCATATGGTTGTTATTCTATTTGGTTACTCTTAGATTAGAAATTTTTTTTGTCTACTATTTTTTCTTATGTGATTATTTTCAACGCAAAACCAAAATCTTAAAAGTTTAAACGAGTCAAACATGTTATATTTTTAGGGAGTGCTCAACGGCCTACTGGAAATAATCAAACAACTACTGAAACTATCCTAAACTAAAAACTGTTCCAACTGATCACTGCAACCTGAAAAATCAAACCAACCTCTGAGTCCTCTTATCAACTTGCAAAATCGAACATTTCTTATTTATTGCCACAACTACCAAAACATTGCCACAACTATACCTTCACTTTTCCTCATTGACCAGTTTATTGCCACAATTGTTTGAAGAGTTTATTGTTCAAATTGCTCTATTTTTCCATAATCCTTTTCTCTGTTTGATCAATATTTTCAATCTTTAACCTTCAATATCTCTATGTGCAAAAATTATACTGAACATATCCTAAATTGTAACAGGCTTATAGTGAAATTTTAAACACCTGGGAAATCTTTACTTTCAAATCCAAGTTGTTGTTTAAGTTTGATAATTCGTCAGGTCAGATTAGACTATTCTTGATATCTCTATCTCATTTTCTCATCAAACATTCTATAACCACTCAAATGCCTCATCTAAGGAAAGATTCAAATCATATCCTATCATTTTTTACTCTGAGATCAAGAAAAGTTGAGTTCTTTCTTTAGAATTAGCTTTCTTAATTAGGAAGTGGGACTTGTAAGAAGAGGTTATACCTAGTGTTTAACTTAGATCACTTTCCTATCATCTCAAGTTAGTAGCAATATGGATCTACCTTTGTATACCCTTGGTCATAGACCCGTCACAAGATCACATACTAGAAACCAACCAGAGGATCAATTTGTTCAATGAGAAGAAGAACCAGAACCAAATCTTTATGAACACATAGATCCTTTTGTATACCATAAAAGTTTTTCTAAAAAACACAAGTACAACCTCAAACAATGATATTCTCAAATATAACCAAAGAAAAACTAGAAGACATTGAGCATAATGGATATTTATCTCTATTCATAGACAACATATTAGAACAAAATCCCTAGAAGTAGTTGGCTATGCTAAATGAGTCAAAATTCCTCCTGGATTTGATGTATCTACCATATGGCCTGAGAATCCACTGGCAGGACATGACACAACTAGACCATCCCAAGAGAATATTGTAATATCCCAGATAATATCTATTCTTGTGTCCTCACAAACAATGCCATCTCAAACGTCAACACAACATGGTCCCTCTTCTACATGGGGCCTATCTCAAAGTGCCATGATGTCTCAACACATCATAACCACTCAAAACATAGCTAGTTTCCAAACTGATTTATCTACCATGGCTAGTTCATCTCAAGCAGTATCTTCAAACATGGTTACTTCAAGTTCCCTAGTCATACTTTCAACACCTCAAAACTTCTATAACCCATCTTCTAGTATCCAAGTGACATAATCAATACCAACTAGATTTGGGACTCAACAAGCACAAGAACAATTAGGATAATTTTGTGTCATTCCTACATTTAGTCAACCTCCTCCAAGGGTTAGATCTTTGTTCCAACAACAATCTCAGTATCAACAACCCCTAAATTATAATCTAGCTTGATTCCAAAAAAATTTACCATCTGGTAACAAAAATAAAAACCTTGATAGATATTATATACTTGCAACACAACTTCCATATCCTAGACAAGGTTACCTAAAAAATACCAGGCAACATTGAAATGTTGGAACGTTCCCCAATTAGAAACTAAAATTATGATTCAACAAATACAAACTATGCAGACACAGATGCAAGATCTTGAAAATCAAGGACAAAAAAAGTCCTACACTATGGAGGACCTGTACCCTTATCACTTTGATCACTCGATTCCCATGCCTACATTTCCCGCACACTTTGCGGTACCAAAATTTGACAAATAGAGAGGCAAGACCAACCCTGTCGAACACATTAGGGAATTTTTTTCTAGTTGCATAGAGGTCACACATGATGAATCTTATCTCATGTAATTATTTCCTCAGAGTTTAGTCAGACCAAAAATGGAATGGTTTTCTCACTTACCACATGGCATTCAATCCTGGGGAGAACTAGCTGAAATATTTATAGCTCACTTCCATCGTAGCATTGAATGTAAATTTAGTATGAAGGACTTATGTGATAATAATAAAAATGAAGGATAATCTTTCTCTAACTTATTACAAAGATGGAGAAGCACAAAAAATGCTATCCCTTATGATGTTCCTTAACAAGACCTCATTTTCATGTTTGTGGATAATCTTATCATAGAAATGGCATTTACTACTAAATTCCAACTTGCTCCAATCTTCAAATAGTTAATAGAAAGAGGAATATGATGTGAGAAAAATTTTATCAAAAGAGGGATTCTCGTTGATCCCAACCAACCAAAAACCACTAAGATTATTGCAGATAAACCTAAGAGGTGGAATAAGAATAATAATGTCACCAATGATGGTGTCATTGATGTCAAAACAATCAACTATGCCCAGCCTAAAGTTTCCTTGAAAGGGGCACCAGTGCAAAACAAAACCTCTGTAATTCATTCACCACAAGAAAACTCTCAAACACATACCCCAATTGCGAATGTTCAAATTGTTAATGTTTCTCAAACTCAGAACAACACGCAACGTCCACCAAGACACCTATTTTGAAAATGTGAATATACACCATTAGGGGATTTCATTGAGTCGACACTAAAAAAGTTGATCCAGACCAATGTGATAACCCTACCAAAGATACATCAACTTTAATATGGTGCTTTCAAACCCAAGTGGTGGAATGAAAATGACTTTTGAGAATACTATCGAGTTAAGGTCTACAAGACATAAAATTGTTATCGGCTAAAGAACACCATACAAGATTTTAATTGAAAAAAACTTAATTGATGTCGATAATGCTAAGCCAAGAGATAATATAGATCACACCATCTTCAAGGATCCTCTAAAAAACCACAATAGAGGGAAGGCCCTTGTGTTTAGTAACTCATAAAAAAATGTCAACTATACTTAATCATCTTTAGATAATGTGATAAACTTCATTAATCCTACTAAAACCCAAATTGCTACAATCAATATCAAAGACATTAACTCCATATGTGTAGTAACAACCTTTCATTCTAAGGTTATCCTACAAGGCGTACCTTCTACTTTTGTTTCACCTGCAAATTTTGTCGCACCTCCCAATCCACAACATAGTCTAGTGGATTAGCTTAAATGCACGCCCACCAAAATCTCTATCTTTGAGATTTTAAGCCTATCTCCTGAACATAAGCAAGCTTTAGACCAAGCACTCCAAAATAAAGTTGTCCCAAGGGACATATCTCCTAAAAATTTCCAAACCATGGTCAATTATATTGCTTCTAACAAACATTCTACATTTACGGGCCATGATGTACCACCACACAAACTATTGCATAATGATCTTATGCACATGTAATGACCTAAAAATGGTCATCTAAACCCTAGACCCCTAATCTTGGTCTCTAATCAAGAAAAACCTAATCTTGATCATCCTAAGTCCTAAACCTAAAGGCAAATCAACATCTTCAGACTGATCTGACCTAAACCCTAGTTCCTAATCTATCATCGCACTTGATTAATTATTTAATTCTTAAATCCCAAGATATTGACAAATAAATCCTATGTTATTTATTTAACTAATATCCTAGTATGTTGATTAAATAAATAGATAATTGTCAATTAAATGTAAAAAGGAATTAAAATTATTAAGTTGAATAAAGATGCATTTAAATCATTTTAATATTCAAAAATGCATTTCTATGTCATCATTTCAGATGACTAAACATCAAATTAGGAATAAATTCTTCTTGTTCAGTTAACTAAGTCTTTTCTACTTCTTATTTTGGAAACAATTCAGTTAACTGAAAACTAATTTTAGAATTTTCCTGAATGATTGATCATTCAGTTCAGTTAACTGACTCTCCCAACCAATGATCTTTCGTGCACATGGATTATGCTTCTTTGATTCAATCATGTTTTTTCTTTAACTTTCAATCTCGATCGTTCATTTGAAAGAGATTTTCTATAAAAGAAAGCTCCATTTTCTCACAAAGGATCCGAAGAATTTGAGTAGAGTTATTATGCAGGTTTTTGTTTATCATTTTGCATTTGAGCATTTAAGTATTTAGCATATGTTTATGTTTTCCAAACATTTTTGAATTCATAATCTAGGAACACTTTATTTTGGGTTTTAATAATCAATCTTAGCTAATCATTGGATAAATCATCTTTGCACTTGCATCAATAGATTAATATTTTTCAAATCCTTCATTTAGATAATGTCAAGTCAGTGGGTTTACAATGATCTGAGAGAAAATTCATACTCCTGCCTACTAAAAGGAAATAGGTCGGTTTAGATTAGTTTATTTTTTTCCTATTTCAATGATTTCTTAGATTAATCATGCAATGACCTATTGAAGTGCCTGTGTAGTTCAGAGGTCCACTTTTCACACACACAACACCTACTGGTCCAAGTGCACAAACATACAATCAGACAGGTCCTCATTGATGGCATAATTGGATTAAATATATGTGCTTTAAAAGTAATAAAGGCCTTGGGATATTCAGATAGTAGTATGGATGTCATGAGAAGAATCAACATTAGAGAATATGATGAGGATGAGAGATCATCCAAAGGTTTCCTCATCTTTCCCATCAAGATAGGACCAGTAGTAAAAAATACACCATTCCAAATCCTAGACCTTGAGCTAGGATTTAACATGTTACTAGGAAGACCATGGATACATGAAATGCAATTTATACCCTCTATATATCATCAGTACATTGAGTTTATGTATCAAGGCACAAAGATCAACATAGAAGGAGACCCAAACCCCTTTCAATATTGCAATAATCTAAGGGTTAATTCAAGAAATCAAGTACCATTAAACCAGGAAGCAAGTGTTCCTTCTTATTCTACTTCAAATACCACAAGCATGCCAAGGATGAGAATCAAAATGTTAGTCCAAGATAGAGGATGTGGTGAATACCGCTATGAGGAAGCCTTCACCATTACTAACTTACCTCTATCCCCAAAATCATATGGTAAACCAAGACCAATCTAAGCAGTTGAAACACCAGAACCCGTAATCTTCATATGCCCACCAACAACATTTGTTAGATGGGGAGACTTGAGTGAATAGAATCCATTTGATCTAGACATCAATGCCTGGTTATATCAAGACCCCTAAGAAACACCATCATTACAACTACCTTTGGCCCGATATGGATATGGATTCATAATGTTTCAATAATTTGGGTATAATGAAACCATAGGCCTAGAAGCAAGACAACAAGGAATACTATAACTATCTCTACCACCTACCTAAAATAATATAAGAGGTTGGAGGTATGGTCAATCTAAAACTAGTGTGGTTATTCATGATATTAATGTCGATGAAGAGATTATTGAACCAAACTGGGGGAAACTTAATGTACATACCCAAATCAGCAACATACTTAACCAGTTTCCACAAGAAACAAAAAATGTAACCACCATCTCAGGGATTGGCTTACCATCTTTCCAGTTTGTTTTGTATGGGTAATCCCTCAAGTTAGGTTATTTATCAAATATTTGGTTGTGATACCTATTATCATGATAACCCCTATCACTTTTATCCATTTTGGCAGTGAGATCCTTCACTGCACTCACTAATTTTTTCAATGTGTCATCTTCTTTAACATGTTTACTTACTTGTCCCTTTTCTTTCCAAAGTTTTCCATCCTCTATTTTTCCTAGTTTCCCTGAGGCTCGTCTATTACTTTCAATTTCTATTATTGTTTTATAGGCGTCCCTCATAGTTCTTGGGTTTTTATCTCTAAGAAGATAGGACATTTTCTCATCAGCAACATTAAAGCAAGCGGCCAAACATACTTCCTCATCTAGCCTTAACACTTGGAAATTTTTTTACATAGCATTTTGGAACCTACTGTTAAAATATGACATGCTTTCATTTGGGAATTTCTTGATATTATTGAAATCATTCAACATATAACCAGAGTTCACATGTTCTCTATATTGTTCCCTTAAAGATTTTACAAATTCATCCCAAGATGCTATGCTATTATTTGGAAAATTTCTGAACCAATCCCTAGCATCTTCAATTAAAGATTGAACAAAAAGCTTCATGATAAAATCTTCATTTTCTATTTCAAAATAAGTTATCTTGTCAGTGAAAGA
Source organism: Thuja plicata (assembly GCA_018584345.1). Taxonomy (NCBI): domain Eukaryota; kingdom Viridiplantae; phylum Streptophyta; class Pinopsida; order Cupressales; family Cupressaceae; genus Thuja; species Thuja plicata. Next base: position 2,066,524 of record MU224522.1, on the reverse strand, counting down.
TTTCAAGTTTCTTCACAGGTAACAACATTATTTCCTATAAACTTATGGATCTTGTCTCTTACCTCATTCAAAATCACATTAAGATGACCAGGAATGCCATCAAAGAAAAGAGCTTTATATCTATCCAGATGAATAGGTCTTCTTTGGAAATTTCCCAAAGCGTTGTTTCCAGTTGATCCAGCTGCACCACCTTGATTTTGGGTTTGCTGAAATCCTCCTTGTTTTAGACCAAAGCTTTGAGTGTTCAAGCCAAGGCCAACATGTTGAATACTTGGACCAGCACCACCAATTGGATTTTGAGCATTAAGACCAGTCTTACCTTGATTTTGTTTTTGTGTCCCAGTATTGACAGGGACAGAACTACTGGCAGTAGTATTAGTAATAGCATGCAAAAAAGCTATCCTCATTTTCATGTCATTGAGACTTCGCAATTGAAGAAACTCAAAGTCTCTTTATAATTTCTTAACTAAGGAGTTTATTTTGAGACTTTACACACACCATAAGATCATCTTGAAAATCAACTGCTCGCATTAAATCTCTCAACCCTGATGTACTTTATGAAATCCTTCTGAGATTATGTGCCTACCCTTGATTCATTATTCATCTTACGATCTGCGTTAAATCTCAGGAACTTTTACTAATAATCACTTTCAATTTGCGATTAAATACTAGCCATAGGATCAATCTAAGCATCTATGGCTATCACTTAATCTCTCAAGATTTAACTTAACTCTTGTTTCCATCTAAGATCTCGTGACTAAATGAAAATCAAACCAAGCTTTAACTCTTATTTGTTTGCGAGATTTCGCGACTGAAGAAACTCAAAGTCACTAGACCATTTCTTAACTTTGAGGTTTCAATGGAGACTTTGTGTGAACCATAGGATCTCAGTTTGATACAATGGCCAGCGTTAAATCTCTCAATCCTTCAAAGCATATTCTTTTTCTTATGAGATAACACGAATAAAGCATTGCCCTGAGTCTCAAAACAAAAAGGGAATATTCATAAAGTTTTAAGAGACTACGCGGCTAACTTAAAACATGAAAAAGGTCATATGACTTAAGTGATTTGAATTTTTTAAAAAAAGGTAACTGCAAATTAGAAGCCAATTGTGAATAAATAGGGTTTTCTTTCAATATGAATGAAAAATGACCTAGGACCTAGGGTTTTTCATATCTCTTACAAATTTTAAGGCTCAGAGATCAATATTTGCAAGAAATTGATAGCACTCTAGATAGGAATTAACACTCTAAGAAGAATAACACTGGGAACTCAAGCATTTTATAGCAAGATTTACAAATTGGGAATACAACCAATAGGTCATACTCATGCAGGACTATCACCCGATTACATTCGAGAGTCATGATCTCTCAAGAGTGGAGAAGTTGTATTCCATATACGAAAAGCAATTTCTATCCATCATGCATGCCCTGATGAAGTTTAGATGGTACCTCACAGGATCTAAGTTCGTCGTACGTACAGACCACAACAACTTGAGGTATTTCTTGGAATAGAAGGAGCTGAACAAAAGACAACAAAAGTGGGTGAGAAAAATCTAGGCATTTGACTTTGATATTGAGTATGTGAAAGGGAAGAATAATATTGTGGGTGACACTTTTGTTAGGACTCATTTCTACAAGTCCTATTTTGTGCTTTTTGTGGTGCTTTAGCCTTCTTCCATGGTGGTAGTTTTCAAATTTTAAAGGTTTCTCCTCTTCTCGCATGTAGAGGTTTGCAGAGGGATGAGGAAGCCATGTTTTTCTACCTTTGGATCATCTTTTTAAAGATGAAAAGGGTCAGAAATAGTCAGAAGAGTCATGGTGCCTTCCCTGGTTTCTTTTTGTTTTGAAACGCTCCAGGTCATTTATCCCACATTGACTATGCAGTGAAGAGGTCAGATATTTTAATATCAGAATACACAATGGTTAAGTGCCTAATAGGCATGCGCCTTTTTGGTAGACAACTCGAAAAAAGGTAGGTGATGTGGCGGATAGCTGGTAGACAGAGTGAGGAAATTTTGTGGGCCAGTGTAGTGATGATGTGGCAAGGGGTTTCTGACGGTTCCAGGTGACGTGTTGTCTCTCACTCGCAGGGTTGGTAAGTGGTTAGGGAGTTAACCGGAAAGTGTGTGACTAGCGCTTGTTGCACAGTCGCGGTGGTTAGAGCCGATGACATGAAATGGTCATGATTGCATGACTAACCATTGGTGATTAGTGTTGTGTACTCATGCAGGTTAATGGAAGATAAAAGAAAGGGTCGTGAGTGTGCAACAGGATGACACGTGGAAGGTCCAGTAAAGAGGATCAATGATGGTTGTGAACTTGAAGGGTGATAGGAATATTTGGCAAGGGGTTGTGAGTGTGCAACAAGTTGCCACATGTTCGATTGCCACATAGCTTAAAGGAGTTAAGCTTCATGAAGATCAATTTCAATCGGATAGTTGGTGTGAAGCCTTAAACAAAAGATTCAGTCAGATTAATCTTTGAGGCATTGCACCTACATACCACTTGTACGAGGTGGGTCATGTTCAATGCTAAGTGAAGTTAAAGAGTTGTCGTGTTAGATTTGATCTGACGGATAGCGCAAAGCCTCAAACCAAAGGTGGAAGAAGATTAGCGATCAAGGAATCGTGCCTGTTTTATAAAAGGGCATCCTGGTAAGCATAGGTCAAAGGCCAACAAGGATTTCTCACAGCCATTAAAAATTCCATGTGGAAGTGGTGGGACCATGGTTGCCGAGTTGTAACAAAGTTAATACATTATTTAGTTGATTTTGATCGGACGGATGGCGCAAAGCCTTAAAATGAAGATGATCAACAAATAGTGTTCAAGGTATTGCGCCTGCTTGCCACGTGCATAAGTGATGGGGCTCAGTTGCAGTAATGAAAAGATAAAGGGAGGATATGTTAGAAAAGATCGTGCGGTAGGTGTGAAGCCTTAAAATAAATTTTATCGATATCTAGTCTTTGAGGGATTGTGTCTACGTGACGCATGGTGAATAAAATCGCAAGCCTGGGTAATTAAAAGAGAATCAGCGATCATGTTTTAAAGTTGAAAAAAATATTCTTTCTCAGCCTTCAATTGTGAATTATGTGCCACCTGTAACCGTTAGAGCTTATATTTGAATATTTAAATGGTTTTCTCAGAGTTTTCAAGCGGTGACGTTGTTTTCGAGTTTGCAAAGGCATTAAATCAATCAATCTGATCTTTGGACCAATTTAATGAGGTTGTTGGTTGTTGAGGGGATGTCTTCTGTTGACTATGGTTTCATTGATGTAGTGTGGTGGTGGCTTAGGGTTTTTTTTTTAGATTTGTATATCTTTTGTAAACCCTAGTCTGCTTCATGTCATTTCTACATTAATGTTGGTTATTCTCCCTAGTCAAGTAGTTGTGGAGATCATATATTATTTCAGAACTTTTAGAGAAATATCAAGTCGATGGAGAAAGAAGGATAAGTATAAATTAGATTGCAAAAAGGAAAAATGTCAATTAGATGTTGAAATCTAGGATTTCCTTCTTCTATTTATGTCCTTCTTTTCTTTGTTTTAAGGGTTCCATTTTATTCTTGTTTCTATGCAAGTTCAGAGCAGGATCCAACTGTGGTACCTCTGTATATATATTTTCCCTTTTCTACACATATAGGGTGTTCTTGTCTCCTTTCTATTTCAGAGGAGAACATCATTGTAATAGGAAATATTCATGAATGAAATTGCAGTATGGTTGTTTGGATATCAAGTTGTCTCCATTATGCTTCCTAAATTATATAGGTTAAGACATCAAGTGTGTTTTAGTCTTGTTCATTATTGATCAGTGATGGAGTCGTCTAAAGGATGGCTATGATTTATAATTTGGCTTAAAAAATGTAAGAGTTCGGATATCAAGGGTATGTCAACTTATCTTTCAGTGGATGTTGATTAATGTATTGTCTATTCTAGGGTCTCTTCAAAGGGGAGAGTTAAATGATTTGAGTAGGTAATTACATGTTTGAATACATAGGTGGATTCTTAAGTAGAAATTGATTAATAGTATATGTCTTATGTAAGGCATATAGACATATCAAACTATGTTATTTTCTTTTGTTCATGATCTTCTTTGCAATGTTATGCTTGACTCTGTTGCCCATTGGATAAGGCACTAGTTTATGAAAGACTTGGGGTATTTCAAAGATCCATTAATCAAAATATAAATTGAAAATAATTTCCCTTTCATATTGTTGATAGGAGTTAGGATATTTCTGTTAATATGAATTTAGAATAACTGAGAGGGGGGGTGAATCAGTTATCCTCAGGTCCAGATGTGCCCATATAAAACTTTGAATCAACTTCAACAACTCAGATATGCCCGACAGTAACAAATAATAAAAGTGTGCAGTGTATTAATGGAATAAACTAGCAGAAACTTAACAGTAAACCACAACAATAACATTCACACATTTTGACACTATGATTTAACATGGAAACCCAATATGTGAAAAACCACCAGCAACATGCTACCAAAATTTTACTCTTCTGAAGTAATGCCCTGTGAGGAGCCAACCCTGTCAAAGGTTACAAAACACACTGTCAAATGTGACCTGGTTAAAGGATTTAATCACCCTATTAGGAGTGGCCTTGTTAGAGGACTTGGAACATTCCAATCTGAATGTCACCTTGTTTAGAGGATTTATATAATGACTATTAGGTCAACCTGATTAAAGGATTTTAACTGATACAATGGTTAGAAAGTAATCAGCAGGTGTGATCTGATTCATACAACTTACTTTGCAAATCCAGATCTAGTTTCAGCTCTAATGCTAATTCACTAAGTGGCCTTCATTCTCATCTCAAACTTCAGATTTGCTTAGAAATTTGTCAAGCAATCTCTCTCTACTTCTTTGTTCAGCCTTCTCTGCTTAGATCTTGCCAATCAGTCAATTAACCATGAAACACTTTGCATTTCACTCTAATATCTTAACAATAACCACAATAGGTTATATTATACCTCTTCATTTAGGTCAGATAAATATTTTGCCGCTTAATCAAGATCGTAGATCTTAGGTTAGGTCAAATCCAACGGATCTTTCCATATTTACATTTAATTTACTTCTCCAATACATTCATTAATTAACCATTGAATCCATGCGCTAATCACGGTTTCCCATGCATTAAATGATAATGGACCAATCTTAATTAATACTTCATATCCCAATAAAATCAATTATGTCGGCCATAGATCTCAAATCTCATCAATAAACAAAATACTGATGCTCGGCATTTCACTGTCTCCCTCGGCATTTCACTGGCGCTCGACATCATCTTTTCTTTGCTCGGCATCACCTTTCACTTTGCTCGGCGTTGACTTTTCTTTGCTCGACATCGACCTTCCAGTGAACTGTCAGTGCTAGATAAACAACGTATCACTTTGCCAAAGTGTCAGATGATCAAGTACCCTGGTTTATACTCATAACTCAACCATTTCTTTGGTCTTCTTGTTATCCCATTCTTTTCAAATCTTCATCAATCAATGGATGAGGTACTCAAACATACAGCAATAGTCTCACCAGTTAAGGTTTGACATCAATGACAAAATAAAAATTGTCTACATTGTAGCAATCTTTCCAACAATCTCCCTCTTTGGCATTGATGGAAATACTAAACTATAAAACAATTATTTCAAACCAAAGTTACCATACAATCCAAAAAGTGCATGTGTTCCTGATATGAACAAATCTTCATTAATGTCTTTAGTTTCATTCAGACTCCCTCTATGTCTATAATCACACTGATGTTTTATGTTTCTATTCAGCTCCCTCTTTCAGTAATATCTCCCTTGTATCTGTTGTTACCTGTTGTTTTAGCAATAATCTCCCTCTTTGACAACAATACCAAAGATTGACATCTTTATCATGCAGATTTTTCTCTATGCTAAGTTGTGTATCATGATGTTCTTGTCATCTTTGTGTAAGACTTATTTACTTTTATGTTCTTGTTTTCCACTTCACAATTTTTAGGCAGCATCCTAAAGATGTGACTTACTGTGCATCAATGTGTCAAGTGTTCTTATTAAAACATTTGATGCAGCAGTACCATTCAGTACTAGTTAGCCTCAGTTAGGGGAATTGCCCCCAATTTACCTCTTAGATACTCATGATCATCCTTGGGTAATGATTTTGTAAATATGTCTGCCAACTGTTCCTTAGTGTTCACATATTCTAGTCTCACTTCCTTGTTCTGTACCAGCTCCCTCAAGTAATGATACTTGATAGCTTTATGTTTTGTCTTAGAGTGCATTACAAGATTTTTAGAAATATTAATGGCACTCGTGTTATCACAATATATGACAACTGGTTCTCTAATCTCCTCTTTTATACCTTTCAGTAGTATCTTCAACCACACAATGTTCAAACAGTTAATTGCTGCTACCACATACTCGGCTTCACCTGTAGATTGTGAGGCACAATTATGTTTCTTGCTTGTCCAGGAAACCAATCTTTTCCCCAAAAGAAATGCTCCTCCTGTGGTGCTTTTTATATCATCAATATTACTAGCCCAGTCAGAATCAGTATAGACTCTGAGTTCAAATTTGTCATTCCTTTTGTAATATAGACCATAGTCTTCTGTACCTTTCAAACATCTCAGAATTTTTTTTACTGCCATAATATGTGTCTCTTTTGGATTAGCAAAAAATATAGCAACAATTCCAACTGCTAATGCAATATCAGGTCTACTATGTACAACATATTGCAGCTCACCAATCATTGATCTGTACAGTGTTTGATTTACCTCTTTTGTATCATCATTCTTTGTCAACTTCTGTCCAGTAGCCATGGGTGTACTCACTGGTTTTGAATCTTCCATACCAAAAAAATTTATTATCTCCTTGATATATTTTGATTGTGTAATATAGATACCATTCTTCATTTGATGTATTTGTAGTCTGACAAATAATTTTATCTCTCCAAACATAGACATTTCAAATTTAGTTTGCATCTCTTTTGAGAATGCCTTACATATCATATCTTGTCCACTGAATATGATGTCATCTACAAAAATTTCAGCCAATAAAATCCCTTTACCTTGCTTTCTCTTCAAATACAGATTGTTGTTGTCATTAGTTCTTGCAAATCCAATCTTCATCAGATAATTGTGTAATCTTTCGTACCATGCTCGTGGTGCTTGCTTTAGTCCATATAACACCTTGTGCAGTCTGCAAACCATGTTCCTCTTACTTGGGTCAACAAATCCATCAGCTTGTTCAATATATACTTCTTCTTCTAGTATCCCATTTAGAAATGCAGACTTCACATCCATTTGATAGACTTTAAATCCTTTATAGGCTGCATATGCAAGTAGATTTCTTACACCCTTCAATCTTGCAACTGGGGTGAATGTCTCTCCATAGTCAATTCCTTCCTCTTGTGTGTAACCCTTGCACACCAGTTGTGCTTTATTCCTTGTGACCTCTCCATGTTCATTCATCTTGTTTTTGAATACCCACTTAGTACCGATTACATTTTTTTTTCAGGTCTAGGTACTAGTGTCCATGTCTTGTTCTTTTCAATCTGGTCTATCTATTCGTTCATGGCTTGAATCCAGTCTTCATTGTCGAAAGCATCTTTTACTGTCTTAGGCTTGAAATCACACAACAAATATGTGTCTTCTCTTAATTTGCCTCTTGTCATGACTACTGAATCCTTTGATCCTATGATTTGATCAGGTTTATGGTGCCTTCTTACATATTTTTCCAAAGTAGGCTCTTTCTCAACATCATTTTGATCGTTTAAGTTTAGTTCAGGGTGAAACTGTGACTCGACATCTCTATCAGATAGCTCGGCAGTCACTTCATGTTTCCCGACAATATTGTTCTGTATCTCAACAGGTGCAGACTGTTGCTCAGCAACTTCAATTTTAGTTTCATTAGAATCCTCTTCTTCAGGATATGTGAATGATCTGTAACTTTCAGGCTCAATCATGCTTTCAGCTTCATTTCTTTCTGCATATTCATCAATTCTAACATTTGCACTTTCCACAATTTTGTTAGTGTTAGAATTCAAACATTTGTATGCCTTACTTTTAGTAGAATATCCAAGAAATATGCCTTCTTCTCCTTTAGCATCAAGTCTACCATTTATGTTATCCTTCAGTATAAAACATTTTCTTCAAAAGACTTTGAAGTAACTTACAGTAGGTGCATATCCATACCATAGCTTGTAAGGTGTAGAATTTGTACCTTTCTTGACTTGTACTCTGTTCAGGGTATAGACAGTTGTGCTTATAGCTTCTCTCCAATATTTATGTTCAATATTTTTCTCCATCATTAATGTTCTTGCACAATCCATGATAGATCGACTTCTTCTTTCAGCTATACCATTCTGTGGTGGCGTCCTAGGTGTTGACATCTATCTTTTTATCCCTTAGTCATTGCAAAACTTGTTGAACTCATTAGAAATAAATTCTCCCCCTCTGTCAGATCTCAGACATTTCAGGCTCTTACCTATTTCCTTTTCAAATTTTGCCAAGTACCACTTAAATAACTGAAATGCATCAGATTTTTCTTTTAGAAACATAACAATCATCATCCTATAGTAGTCATCTACAAATAAAATAAAATATTTGTCTCCACAATAACTTTTCTCACCAATAGGTCCACAAAGGTCAATGAACTAATTCCAAAATATTCTTAGAAGTATGAGTTTTTCTTTCAAAACTAGATTTAGTCATCTTTCCCAACTAACATTGCTTACACATTACATTCTCAGGTTTCTTTAACTTAGGCATCCCTCTAACCCTTCTCAGTTTACTTATGCTTACCAAGTTATCAAAGTTAACATGACATAGCCTCTTATGCCATAGCCAAACATCACTATATTGTGAAAACAAACATGTCTCTTCAACTAAATCCAGATAAAACAAGTTACATTTTGTTTTCTCACCACTTCCGACTAATTCTCCATTTGTATCATAGATCTTTTCTTTCCTATGATGGAACTCAACTCTGTAACCAGAAGTGTTTAACTGTGAAACACTCAACAAGTTATACTTAAGATCATCAACCCAATATACGTCATCACATCTAATCTTATTAGTCAATTGAATTGATCCTTTCCCTTTGACTCTACAAGGTGTGTCATTACCAAATTTAACATATCCACATTTGCATTGATCTAATGTTTCAAATTTGACCTTATCACCAATCATGTGATGTGAACAACCACTGTCAATAATCCAACGGTCACCTTTACTCATGTAAGAAATTATTGCAGTTTTCTCATCATCATCAAAATCATCTTTCATTGCAACATACACTACTTCTATATATCATTTTCATCAAATTTGTCAAATTCACTTTAAGAAGCTTCTTCAGCTATATAGCAGGATTTCTTACCTTTGTCTTTGTAGTCTTTGTACTTTCTGTAGTCTTGGTCATCCTTTCTGTCTTTATACTTGTTTTCCCTTATTTCATCCTTCTCATTCTTGTTAGGGCATCTAGCAGAAATATGACCAACTTTGTTACAAGAAAAACAAATAATAGGAAGTTTACCTTTGAATTTTCCTTTTCCTCTTGCTAGTCTTCTTGCCATAAGTGCCTCAAGTTCTTCAAGATCATCATTTGAGGTGCCGCTGTCACTATCCACACATTTATTTCCTTTCTTATATTTTTTGATGACCAACTGTGACTTGAATGCAGTTTCAATAGCTTGTGGAGTATAGTTGTCAAAATTTGACATCTCAAATGCAGTAAGTCTGCCTACCAGACTTTCCAGAGTTAAATTGTTATTAGGAGCACATCTCAGTTCTTGAATTGTAGATACTCTAATAGCATAAATAGGAAGAAGTGTTCTCAGTACCTTGCTCATAATGGTATCATCATCAATGACTCCCTTAGCTCCTCTAATAGCATTTACAACTTCCTTTATCCTATCATAGTATTGCACTATAGTATCTCCTTCTTGCATTTTTAAATCATCAAACTTACCTCTCAAGCTTTCAGATTTGGCTCTCAGTACATTCGTATCACCTCCATAGATAGTTGTCAGAGTATCCCACATCTTCTTTGCGCTTGTACAATCTTTGATGTCCTCAAATTCATGATATTTCAGAGATGATGCAAGTTCCAGCATTGCTTGATTATGTTCATGCTTCTCTCTTAGTTCTGCAGCATTCAGAGTTCCAGTAGGAGCTACATATTCTATTTCAATATGTCATTTAGCAGATTCACCAATACCATCCAAATGAAGTTTCATCAAACTTTTCCATGCAGGAAAGTTTTCCTTTTTGATCTTCGATCTATCCCTTTTATACATCTTGATCTTTATCTACAAGTACCTTCAAACTTTTCAAGAGAACTCAGCTCTAATACCAATTGTTAATATGAATTCAAAATAACTGAGAGGGGGGTGAATCAGTTATCCTTAGGTCCATATGTGCCCATATAAAACTTTAAATCAACTTCAACAACTCAGATCTGCCCGACAGTAACAAATAATAAAAGTGTGCAGTTAACTATATTAATGGAATAAACTTGCAGAAACTTAACAGTAAAACACAACAATAACATTCACACATTTTGACACCATGATTTAATGTGGAAACCCAATATGGGAAAAAACACCAGTAACATGCTACCAAAATTTTACTCTTCTGAAGTAATGCCCTGTGAGGAGCCATCCCTATCAAAGGTTACAAAACACATTGTCAAATGTGACCTGGTTAAAGGATTTAATCACCCTATTAGGAGTGGCCTTGTTAGAGGACTTGGAACATTCCAATCTGAATGCCACCTTGTTTAGAGGATTTATATAATGACTATTAGGTCAACCTAATTAAAGTATTTTAACTGATACAATGGTTAGAAAGTAATTAGCAGGTGTGATCTAATTCATACAAATTACTTTGCAAATCCAGATCCAGTTTCAGCTCTAATGCTAATTCACTAATTGGCCTTCATTCTCAACTCAAACTTCAGATTTGCTTGGAAATACATCAAGCAATCTCTCTCTGCTTCTTTGTTCAGCCTTCTCTTCTTAGATCTTATCAATCAGTCAATTAACCATGCAACACTTTGCATTTCACTCTAATATCTTAACAATAACCACAGTAGGTTATATTATACCTCTTCATTTAGGTCAGATAAATCTTTTTCCACTTAATCAAGATTGTATATCTTAGGTTAGGTCAGATCCAATGGATCTTTCTATCTTTACATTTAATTTACTTCTCCAATACAGTCATTAATTAACCATTGAATCCATGCACTAATAACGGTTTCCCGTGCATTAAATGATTATGGACCAATCTTAATTAATACTTCATATCCCAATAAAATCAATTATGTCAGCCATAGATCTCAAATCTCATCAATAAATAAAATATTGATGCTCGGCATTTCACTGTCTCCCTCAGAATTTCACTGGCGCTTAGCATCATCTTTGCTTTGCTCGGCATCACCTTTCTCTTTTCTCGGCATCGACTTTGCTTTGCTTGGCATCGACCTTCCAGTGAACTGTCAGTGCTAGATAAACAACGTATCATTTTTCCAAAGTGCCAGATGATCAAGTACCCTGGTTTATACTCATAACTCAACCATTTCTTTGGTCTTCTTGTTATCCCATTCTTTTCAAATATTCATCAATCAATGGATGAGGTACTCAAACATACAGCAATAGTCTCACCAGTTAAGGTTTGACATCAATGAAAAAATAACAATTGTCTACATTGTAGCAATCTTTCCAACAATTTCTAGTTTTCAGACATACTCTATGCAAGTGGGATACTGCATATGATTTGATAAAACAGTGAGGTACTTGTCACCTAAAGGTTTGAAAACTATTCCATGGCTATGTATATGCAAGCTATTTTTGTCACAAAGAGCTTATGTGTGTGCAAATTAGGTAGTGCCCACCTGAGTGATGTGGAGCTCAAAGTGAAGGAGGTCTTTGAACCTTGTTTAACATTAGCTTTCTCTTGTCTTATTTCTGCTAAGGGTGTTGATTTTGTTCCCTAGGTTTGCAATCCCACATCCTGGTCTCAAAATCTCACCTAGGAAAGGAGAGTGCAAGAAAAATACCTAACAACTTTATCAAGGAATCCCTCATTATGATCCATGTCTCATATTTTGATAGATTGGAAGACATTCCTGTTGTTTGAATATTCCAAGAACCCGTTTGTGTGTAATTTGGTGGATGGGGAAGTCCGTGACACAAATAAAAGGTGGTTGATGACATCATTTATTATAAGGATAGGATTTATTTAGTGCCTACGTCCAGGATGAAAGAGAACATTTTAAAGGCAATGCATGACTCACCCTTGGTCAAAAGAATGATGTCCTACAATACATTTGGGAATGTGCTACCTCTCAGTAGAAAAAATCTGAGTACACACTACCAACTGGTCTACTACAACCATTACCGATAGCTAAGAAAAAGTGGGATAGCATCTTGATGGACTTCATCTTAGGGATTCTCAAGGTGTAAGGGAAGGATTGTATCTTTGTGGTGGTCGATCGGCTGACCAAGTATGCACACTTATTTTCCATTCCCATAGGGTATCATGCCACACAAGTAGCGGATCTATTTTTTATGAGGTGTTAATCCTACATGGTCTCCCTCATAACATCTTAAGTGATAGGGATAGTTGCTTCCTCAGTGGTGGTACTATTTTGAATACTAGGGTCTTATCTAGGCTTACCCTATTTTTATTTTATGAACCGGGACTTTATTATGTTTTGTTGTTAGATTTTCACTTAAGTGAAGGATTTTGTTATTGTTGGTTGGGCTAGTTGTTTTATCATTTTAAAAAATTATTATGTTCAAAAGCCCACAAGTTTTTTCATTGTGCCTAAGTTTCATTTTGGGGTGGGTCCTACAAATTTTATTAGCTCGCTTGCCATATATCCCTAGGCGATAAGTTGTCTTTACAAGAAGATATTACAAGTGTCATCCATCTATCAGTTAATTTACAAGTGAATCAATCATTCATTGCTAGAAGGCCCACCTTACATATTATGTAGAGAGAAACCCTTACGATAATTTCTTAGATTTGTTTTCTAAATCCACTAATGATTGGGGTGAAGACAAAAAGATTCCCAGGGATAAAAAAGTTGCAAAGTGATTATTTGATAAAGCGCATGTTTTGACCGATGCCATTCTTTCTAAGACGGGTTTAAATCTTTTTAAGTTATGGTTTTCTCAGAGAAACTTATAGTCTCCTACTTTCAATGCATGGAAATATGATCTGGGAAAATTAGAAATGTCGGGAGTGTTCATGGATGTGTATTTGTTGGTATACGAGCCTGTATTAAGAGTAATCAAAGATAACAATGGTGATGAAATTATTAGGGTTTGTAGGGGAGAATTGAAAGAGTTGTTTGATCTATATGAGCTATCCCCAAATTTTGAGCCCATTGACCTTCAAGAATTTCAAAAGAAGTATACAACTCACATAATCTATATTAGAAGTATATTGATGTCTGTGCATTTAGTTTTTGTAGTAGAAGACAAATTTTTCATTGGCTTTAGCAATAAAGAGACATTTAAAAGGGGGGCTTTTAATCCTATCTTCCTTGTATCCTTTTATTCTTTTTTCCAAGTTCTTTGTTTGCATCCATTAGAGGTGATTCCCAATGAACTTCTATACATGGCCATTCATATTAGGCAACCCCATTTCCATTTAATATATGATTTTCCTCTGTACACTATAGAGAAGATACATGAAGGTTTGGTGGGAATCCAGAACAAGAAATTGGATGCTCCTTTCTTCTGGTATTCCATGTTAGTGCATATGTTCTTGGAAAAGCATGTTACCTTCTTTGAAGAAACTATGTTCCTGAGTAGGCAAAAAGATGGAGTCCAGTTGCCAGTGCTTTTATGGAGTATGGATTTATCCTAGGATAAAAAGGAGGCCATTTATGTGAGATTTGATAATTGTTTTGAATCTAGGTTAAGAAAAAAGTTACAAGTGAATCCACCCAAGATTCCAAAAATACTGCATGAAACAATTAGACCTTTAGAAATGGACCCTAGTTTGAAAGTTATGCATGATTGGGGTTATATATACCCTTACCCTACAGCCACAGTAATTAGATTGTATGGTTTCAGTGGAGCCTCTCATGTTTTAACATATCAGGTTCCTCTCAGAGTTAGGATAACTGAATTCTTGTGGAAAATGGACCTTCTATGTAGAGAGAAACCCTTACGATAATTTCTTAGATTTGTTTTCTGAATCCACTAATGATTGGGGTGAAGACAAAAATATTCCCAGGGATAAAAAAATTGCAGAGGGATTATTTGATAAAGCGCATGTTTTGACCGATGCCATTCTTCCTGAGACAGGTTTAAATATTTTTAAGTTATGGTTTTCTCAGAGAAACTTACAGTCTCCTACTTGCAATGCATGGAAATATGATCTGGGAAAATTAGTAATGCCGAGAGTGTTCCTAGATGTGTATTTGTTGGTAGCCATTGCAAGTAGATACAAACCTTTATTAAGAGTAATCAAAGATAACAATGGTGATGAAATTCTTTGGGTTTGTAGGGGATAATCACAAGAGTTGTTTGATCTATATGAGCCATCCCCAAATTTTGAGCCCATTGACCTTCAAGAATTTCAAAAGAAGTATACAACTCACATAATCTATATTAGAAGTATATTGATGTCTGCGCATTTAGTTGTTGTAGTAGAAGACAAATTTTTCATTGGCTTTAGCAATAAAGAGTCATTTAAAAGGGAGTATTTTAATCCTATCTTCCTTCTATCCTTTTATTCTTTTTTCCAAGTTCTTTGTTTGCATCCATCAGAGGTGATTCCCAATGAACTTCTATACATGGCCATTCATATTGGGCAACCCCATTTACATTTAATCTATGATTTTCCTCCGTACATTATAGAGAAGATACATGAAGGTTTGGTGGGAATCCAGAACAAGAAATTGGATGCTCCTTTCTTCTAGTATTCCATGTTAATGCATATGTTCTTGGCAAAGCATGTTACCTTCTTCGAAGAAACTATGTTCCTAAGTAGGGAAAAAGATGGAGTCCAGTTGCTAGTGATTTTATGGAGTATGGATTTATCCTGGGATAAAAAGGAGGCCATTTATGTGAGATTTGATAATTGTTTTGAATCTAGGTTAAGAAAAAATTTACAAGTGAATCCACCCAAGATTCCAAAGATACTGCATGAAACAATTAGACCTTTGGAAATGGACCCTAGTTTGAAAGTTATGCACGATTGGGGTGATATATACCCTTACCCTACAACCACAGTAATTAGATTGTATGGTTTCAGTGGAGCTCCTCATGTTTTAACATATCAGGTTCCTCTCAGAGTTAGGATAACTAAATTCTTGTGGCAAATGGGTTGTATTCAGGAGGAAGAATTGGATGGAAGAGGAAAGGGAGCTATTTTCCCAGATTTCACAGTTGTAAATTATTATCTCATTGCCAAAGGTGGTTGGAATCACTTGTGTAAAATTCTTGAGCCATACCATATGGGTGTCAGTGTACAAAGGTTGGCTGATCCTAAGGATTTTTTCAGTGTCTTCTGTAATAGAGTAGGCATAATAAAAATAGAACATCAATTCCATTACCCAGAGGATTTCATTATAAATGATTTTGTTCTGTGTGATCAAGAATTAAAAAAGGAGAAATGGGTGGCATATAAAAAGGTGATGAATTTTATCAGAGATGAGGAACCAAATTATAATCCTCTGAAGGATTTTAAGCCCTTTGGTAATAAAATGAAAGCTCTCTCTCATCACTTCAATATTTCATGCAAGATTTGCACCAAAAGAAAGATAGGGTAAAAGTACTTCAAAAGCACCTGATATGTCAAAAGGACATCTTAATTATGAGTGAGAAAAAATTGATTTCAGGAGAAATAGATCCAAAAAAGGTTGTCTCTGTTGAGAGACCAAAGATTTAGGTTAAGGAAGGATTTATGTACAAGCTAGTACAACCAAAAAAACCATTACAGAGTGATACTCTCAAGGAGGGTGAGGTTCTAGAAAAAAGAACTTCAATTGCACTAGGTCCAGCATATGATTATGCCAAGTTAGCAAGAAAACACTTGGAAGAAGAATTAACTATGGAAAATAGAAGTGAGCATGATAGATCCCCGCAAAGTAGTGATTCCCACACTACTTTTCCTCTGACTGATGAAGAATTTAATGATGACGTCAATCAATAATCTGAACCAAATGTAAAAGGAAAAAGTAAAATGCACGATGTTTCCACTACTCCCTCATCATCAAAGAAAAGGAAGCATGTTCAAGTTATAAACATAGATGATTCTTCTGACAAAGATTTGTCTTCTAGTTCCCTAGTTGCATCCCCAAAGGCTGTATCTTTAGATTCTCAGGAAAAGACGGTCGTTGACCAATTGCTGAAATGCAGGAAGAGGGGACTGTAATTATCACAGAAGAGGAGGTCCAATCTAGTACACTTACTTTACCATCCCCATTAGAATGGAATATCAACATTGATGAAGTGCGGGGCCGAGTGGTAGATAAAGTAAGTAGAGATGCTTGTGATAAGTATTTAGTAGAGGATACTTGTGTAAGAGAGGGGCCTTTTATACTATTTTTTGGAGTACCAAGTTGGAGGAATTCAGAAAAAGAGTTGAGGAGAAACAAGTTGTAAAGCCAAATAAGGATAAAGACATAATTGAGATGAGGTGAAGAATACAATTAACCAACATATCCAAGCAATCACTCCTAATGAAGGAAGAAAGATGATTGAAGAAGCAGGGGTTTTAATATTTCCAGAATGTGATATTGCTAATGATTTCTCTTTCCATTTCCTTAGAAATGAAAAGGCTCCTATCTGCCAATATGAGGATGAGGCCATGAAACATCAACACATGATGAACATACATGCTCTACTAAAACTTCTAAGAAAAATTGATGGAAAGAGTCCAGAAATTCGAGAGAGAGTTGGATAAAGAAAAGGAAAACTCTGAGAACATAATACAAGATGTAGTCAATATAGCGTTGATGCACATCGGTAAGAAAATGGTTAGGAGAATGAAAAGTGTGCATCACTTGTACTCTATTCTCGGTGAGGCATTGGAGGTTTTCACAAAAGACAGAGGTATCTTGGAACCAATCTTTAATAAATGGGTAAAAAGAGCCCAAACATTGAGGTATAGACGCAAGGGATCTGAGTATGACAGCGGTGCTACCCCTTTGATTAAACCTGCTTATGAGTTGGTGATGTCAATGGAGGAGTTCCATATGTTTCTTGATTTTGTGGAGAGGAAAATAAATATTTTATTCAAGGGATTCAAAGATTTTGAAAATTATATGTTGCCTGATATAATTGATAATATGAGTAATATTAAGAAGCTACAGGATTTGTTGGACCAGACTAAGAAGATTTTGCAGGCCAAAGTTGACATTATATGTGAAAATGGTGACAATGATATTCTAACTACAAGTGTGGACAATGTTCTAACCTATCGTTCCTTTTTAGATTAATTTGAAAAAGAGACATACTGAATGGTGTTTAAATACTTGTCTTATAAGAAAATTGTTGGTGATGCAATTAATTTTAAATGGCCTTTAGATTTGGAATATGACAACTGGCAACAAAAGCACTTGGAAGGTATTTGAAAAGTCATTTTTCTGCCATAATTACAAGTGAGGGAGATTAAAGGGATATTTTCTCATAAAGACAAATGAATCATTTTGATCTCGGAGGATCTTTTGCTTTGGCACAAAGTTCTCAAGTTTTGTAACATTTTTTGTCCTATAGTAGTGATGTGTCATTCCATGAGCCTGAAGCTTGTTTCTCCCTTGTATTCTATAAAAGGGAAAATCAAGGTGGGAACGAGGATCGCTAGTAGTCATAAGTTTTATCTTTTTGGTCTTAGAGGTCGATTCTGATAGAATTGAAGTCTGAAAATGTAAAGATCTTTATATAGACAATGAAAAATACTATGCCATTGGCAAAGTTTTCAAATGTACTATGAATCTTGTTGTAATAATAATTGAATAGAGAAGAAATACTTTTCCTCAAATATCTCTCCTTCTATTGAGTTGTATGAATTTTGAATAATCTTAGTCAAGCATTTATCTCATTCACTGCACTCTTGAAGGTGTATGCAAATATTTTGTTACTTTGATTCAAGTAATCAAATAATTGTTCAAAACAATTTGCAGATTCATATAGTTTAGTAGAAGGATATAGTAAGAACTAATTTGCAAGAAAGTTATCAATAGGAATTGTTACAAAGTGATAATTTCCCAGATCAAGATTGTCATAAATTTGCTCATAGGTATATGTTGAGTTTTGCCCAATGGATTAAGGCACTGATCTTGGTTTGAGAAAGTCTTGTTATTTGTGTTTAAGATCAACTATCATAATCAAAATTGAAAATATCTTTTATCTTTTTTATTGGTTCAAATTGTTATACTTTTCTCAAAGCTCCATATTACTCAGTGGTCTTAGTACAGATTGGGATAATTTGTATCTCATTTTGTGGTATATGTTGAGCATTAAGGATATTGTCTATTTTTCTCAAATACATTCATATTAGTAAACAAGTTCTACATGAGCATTTGAAGGTATACCCACCTAGGTCTTACAGAACCTGAAGTGTAGAAGGATTTTAAATCTTTGTTAGTTGGTCTAGAATCTAAATGTGTTTTGATAATTGAAAGCTATCCTTTTCATAGAATCATTTATTAGAATCTCTAGTTTACTCCTTTGGAAACCCAACAAAATGGCAACTCTACTAGGGAGGATTTAATAGACTAGTGTGAATATCTATTGAGCAATCATAGAAGAGTTATCTTTTCATATAATGGTTATTGTTTGAATTCTTGTTTCTGGCTCTCTATTTGAAAATATTCCATTTATAAGAAATAAGGAAATGCTCAAAAGTTATTGCTAAAGTGGTAGGTCTTATATGTGTGATCAGTTTCTAGATATATTTTTCCAGATTCCAAAATTTGGGTGACGGCTCAAAGTCTCTACACCAGTGCGTGTTATTATAATTCTTAATACGGATCCAAATATGAATAAGCCAAAGAATACTAGATCTTTCACAAAGGAAAGTCCAGAGATCCTTTTGGAAAATTAACTTCCAAGAGGAGGAAGGAGGAACAGAGCGATGAAGTATGGAGAATCCAACAGTGCTCAATCATCATGGAAGCCAAAGAAGGTAGGGTTAAGCGAGCCACTCCATCATGTGCCAGAGGATGGTGAAACTCGTTCCAAAAATTTAGAGGCAAGTAGTGTTGATCTCTTTGATGGGTTATTTGATTCACCTGTTCAAACGAAGCCTCTATTACAAAATAAGGGAGTGACTCAAGTCACTTATACTAAAAACAATAGAGCTTGAGGATCAAACTATTCCAGTGGATATCCTTATGCAAGGATAGACACAACCCGATATGGACTTGATAAATTTATATGATTCTTCCCACTCAAACATTACTCTCCTGAATCTAGGTGAATTGTTTCTAGACATTGCTGAATTGAGAAGGAAAGAACAGAAACATATATTCATTGCCCAGAGAAGAGAGAAGAAGAGGGAAGAAGATATTAGAGTGGGGATTGAAGAAAGGGAGAGGTTACCTAAAAGGTGGCTTATCTCACAAAAAAGAACTAGGAGCCCAGCCAAAGTTCAAAGGGGTTAGACAAAGATCTATTTGAAGATATTGATGCTTTGAGAAGAGATTGTCAAGATAAGGAACAAATGTTAATTAAAGATGACTTCATGAAAGAGCTCATCCTAAAAAAATTGTATGATTACAAGAAGGATGGTGTTAGCAAGGCACAACCTGGTGTACAAAATACAACAACTGCTAAGGCAAGTAAGCATGATCTTGATAAAGGTAAAATGCCAATTATTGGATTTCATATTAAAGAGCCAGAAGATGTATTTTAGGGCCTTTCTCAGCTCGACAAAAATCTAGAGAAAGCTAGAACATAGAAATAAATTCTAGCTAAAGAACTTGAGAAGTTTGAGCTAGAAGTAGCTACTGCAAAGATGAAAAGAAATATTGCATTCCTCAATATTAGTGTGCTAAGAAATCCCTCAAATACTGCTAGTGCATCTGGATCTCAAGGTAACCCTAATCTTGCTTCTAATATTCAGTAAAATGTTGGTAATATAGCTCAAACAAACACTGCTAGTACAAACATGAGTAATCCAAGTAGTAACCCATTTTCTACCCAAGGACCCAGTAGGCAACAATTTGGGGCAAATACTGACTGGGGGAAATTTCCAACGAAGACACATCCAAATAGAATAATATAGGCAATTATTCTTTGATGGAATACCTGGGCAGCCTCATACAATTCCAAATGAATTGAGAGACAAGATTCCTAAATTTGATGGGAATAATGTTGTGACTTGTGATGAGCACGTCAAATCATTCCTAGACACTATAAATGACTATGAAATGGAGCCTGAAGATATTGTCATGAAATTGTTTGTGCAATCTTTAATTGATGATGCAAGAGATTGGTATAGAGCTTTACCGACTACCGGTATTGCTTCTTGGGAAGAATTTGAAAGAGGATTCAAAGAGAAATATGGAGATCAGAATAGTAAGAATCTTGTATTGAATGAATTTAATAGCATGAAAAATAACAGTAATGAATCCATTGTTGATTTCAATGTGATATTTCAAAAGGCTATGCATAAGTTGTTTCAAGTATTCAGAATGGGTGAAGATGTATGTCTGGTTACTTATTTTAATGCTTTTGATGCTAAGAAAGCATATATATTGAGGGATAAAGATCCTCATACCCTGCAAGATGCTTTCAAAATAGCAGTAAATATTGAAAATACAGAAGAGCTTCTGGGAAACTGGGAAGAAGAGAAGACCCAAAGTTATTCAATACAAAGGGTCAAACATAAGAGACGGATAAATTTAATGTGTCTAAAAACAAAGATGAGGATAAAATGGACAAGGTCCTTAATGCATTGAAGGAATTAAAGATGACTAATAAGAAGTGAAAAAAGGGTGAGGAACAATGGAAGCATTCTTTCGATAATAATTTTAACAAACAAAATAGATTGAAAATTTTCCCTTATAACACACAATGGAAAGATGAAAAACCTATTCATCCATCTCAGAAAAGAAAATTAGACAAAGAAACACCTAATCCATTGACAAAAAATGTTGTGAATATGAATGAAGATGTCCCTTGGTGTATAGCATGTCATTCACCACATTCTCCTGAATATTGTGTTGTGGCACAATAGATTTCAGGGGAGCAGTGTGAAATGGACAACCAAGAGCATAACGCCTTGGAAGATGAAAATCATTGTTTGGTGGTCAATGCTTATTCAGATGTATTGGAGCATGATTGTGATAATTCCCAAGCTTATAGTATTAATACATGAAGGTCACTTGTGGAGAGGTATCAACAATAACTTTTCTCTGATGATACCCTTGATGATGATAACTACTACAATGCTGAACAGAGTAAAGACTCGGTGTCTCTTAGAAGACCTACATCTGAAGAAATAGCCAAAATAACAACTATGGTTTCACAAGTTAGGACTGGCTATAATTTGAGAAATAGAACAGTGGAAGAAGGAAAAAGAAAGTTGGCTAGTATGTTCATCAAACAAAGCATAAAGATAGATGAAGAGAAGAAAGTTGGTAAAATCAAGGATACAGTCAAGATAAAAGAAGTAAAAGGGAAAGTATGTGCCATGAGGTCATAAAACACAAAGCCCACCAAACAAATTCCAGTAGAAAAAAAGGTAACTAAATAAGATGATCAAACTGTCAATCCCAAGAAGAATGTGGAACTAGTGGATACACCCACATGTAGTAGCTCAACAAATAGTAAAGGTGACTTAGGTAAAATCTATGATATCCCTGAATATGAACTTGGAGATATGATGCAATTATTATCCCAAATTACGGTCAAGGTTCCATTATTAGAAATGTTGAGAATAGATGGACATAAAGAAAAGGTTTTGGCATGGGTGAAAGGTCCACAACTAAATGAGCATCAGCAAGTTGATGGTGCTTCAAATGATAAGAAGAAGGTGTCTTAAGATAAGAAAATTGATCCTGGGGAATTAGTTTCACATATTCCTCAAATGTATTTAAATAGTATTGTAAATATATATCTTGGGACTATTGATCCTTTTTTTTAGTGTCATAATTAATGGCAAGGTGCTGAAAAATTGTATGATAGATTTTGATGCATCCAATATTGTAATGTCAGTCAAAATAATTGAATCTTTGGGTTTAAAAGTTGATACAACTCAGTGTATATGTTGTGGGATAGATTCAAATGATGTGCCTATCCTAGGTACCATTAAGGCCTTGTCTTATAGGTTGAAGTTTTCCCTGAAAAAGAGATGAAAATGAGCGTACTAGTGGTGGACATTCCTCCGTGTTATGGTATGTTGTTATCAAGAAAGTGGAGTGCTTCTATGGGAGGGAGCTGGTAATGTGATCTGTCTTTAGCCACTTTCTACATTGATGAAAAATAGGTCAAGGTAGAAAATGTGTCTAGGGTTCCTCATATGATTGAGTATACTCCTGATGAAAACATATCCTATTTTGTTGATACTCATTTAGAGAATTTTAGAGTGGAGAATCCACCATGTGTGATAAAACCTGCAGATTCATTGGTTACTGAAATGGACAAACCAGTGGCAGATGATGTCTTGTGGACCATTTTTTTGATGGGGCTTGTACCAAAGACAGTTCAAGAGCAGGAGTGTTGTTGATTTCCCCATCGGGTAAGACTTTCAAGTTCTCTTTTGCTTTAACATTCATATGTACAAATAATGTTGCCGAGTATGAAGCCTTGATTTTTGGTTTGATACTTGTAAATAAGTATGGTATAAAAATTATGAGAGTGGTGGGAGATTTTGAGTTGGTCATATCTCAAGTCAGAGGTAAATATGCATCCAAGAAGAAAAGGCTAAAATAGTACATGAATGTTGTGTGGGATGAAATTAAACATTTTGAAGCTTTTGGCATAGAATGGATGGACAAAAGTAACAACAAGATGGAAGACCTACAAGAAAATATTGCTCTAAAGCCTGATGATATCACATTTGCTAGGATCTCTCAGGTAGAGATTCAGGTTAGACCTTTTGTGCCTGATAACATTGAAATTTGGCAAGTTTTTTATGGTAATCATGATATTCTGATATTTTTGCATTGGCAAGATAGATATAGAGGATAGGAGATAGATTTTAACGCTTTTGTTGAAGAAGTGGATGGTAAGGAAAATGTTTTTGGTCAAGAAATTCTTCAGCTCAAGTCAAATAAGATTCCAAAAGGGTTAGTGGCTCTAGAAAAGGCTTTTGACCACAAAGATAAATTGAATGATACAAATATTGTCATGAAACCTGAAGGTCTAGAGGAAATTAATCTGGGAGATGAGAAGGCCCCCAAAAATGTACATATTAGAAGAAGGATATCTCTCCAGGTGAGAAGAAATATGATTGATCTGTTAAAAAGGTACAAGAATGTTATTGCATGGACCTATGATGACCTCAAAGCATATAGGGAGGATTTATTCTAGCATTAAATTCCTTTAAAAGAAGAGGCTATGCCTTTTAAACAGAAGCAAAGACCTATAAATCCCACATTAAGACCTAAGATGGAACAGGAGTTAAGGAAGTTAAGAGATGTGGGGATAATCAAGCCTATTAGGAATTCTTCCTGGGTTTCAAACTTGGTGCCTGTTAGGAATAAAAATGAAGACATTAGGCTATGTGTTGGTTTTAGGAATTTGAATATTTCTTCACTTAAAGATAACTATGCTCTCCCAAATATGGAGAATATATTGCAGAGAGTTATTGGTTGCGAATTGATGTCCATGATGGATGGTTTTTCTATATACAATGAGATAATGGTAAAAGAGTAAGAACAATTTAAAACTAATGGATAGACTGAGATTGTGAATAAGTGGCTGGAAGGCTACCTCAGGAACTATGTTTCGGCACAACATAAGACATGGGTTAAGTGTTTGCATTTGGGTGAACATAGCTACAATAAAATGCATGACATGTCGATTGGCATAGCGCCCTGCAAAGCACTGTATGTCTATGAACCGCCATCATTCATTAATATGGCACTAGCCGATAGTTGTGCGTCGAAGGCCAAGGATTGGCTACAGGAAGGGTTGGACATTTTGAAGTCTCTCAAGGAAAACCTTCAGAGGGCCCAGAACCAGTAGAAGATGTATGCTGGCAAGCACCGAATACAAAGCATTTTTTAGGTTGGTGATCTGGTGTACCTCTGGATTCATCCCTACAGACAATCTTCCCTGAAGACATGTGGCAAGGAAAATTTGAGACCATGTTTCTATGGACCCTACCGGGTGGCCGTGCGGAGAGTAGGTGAATTTGCCTACAAATTGGATCTGTCGGAAGGTAGTTGAATCCACAATGCCTTTCATGTTTCTTGCCTGAAGAAATTTGTGGGTCAACACATCAAAGTCTCAATAGATCTGCCACTCCTCAATGATGGAGGGAAGTTAGTGTTAGAGCCAACGGAGATCATCAACATTCAGGAGAAGAGGTTGAGGACACACACGGTCAAAGAATTTATTGTACACTAGAAGGATCTACTGCTAGAAGATGACACGTGGGAAGACGATAAGATTTTGGAACACCCCAGTTTGCGATTGCTTGAGGAAAAGCAATTTTTGGGATGGGAGGACTATAATATCCCCGTCATTAAATAATTAATAATATCTGTATTTGGGTTCCGATCAATTTTTGTTTATCTCGGGCTCATCTTTTATTTTTGGCGTAGCTGTAGGTGTTGTCGTGTCGGCTTTAATAGTTTGTTTGGTAGATACATGTGCTACATAAAAATTTATTGGTGACAAGTTAGTTGTAGAGTGTGGATTACAGGTTGAGAAATTATCATGTTTCAAGGTGATATTTACTATTGGTGGAACCTTGAGTTGCACTATAAGAGCTCTTCAACTTAGTATTTAGTTGGGGGTCTACACATTGACTAGTAGCTTCTATGTGAACAAATTAGAACTTGATGAGGCTTTAGGCATGTAGTGGCTTCAATCTATTGGTAGGTACACATTAGATCATCACAAGATGCAGTTGGATTTATTAAAGGATGGGAAGGAGATAGTGTTGAAGGCTTCATTAGATAGCGAGCCTAGAGAAGTGGAAGAACACAATATGTAAGCTAAGTGCACAAGTACATTCTTATGTCATGATGAATACTTGTTTGTCCATTTTATTAAGAAACCAGAAAAATTGAAATATAATTTTTTTTATTAAGGTAAATACAGGTTTTGAAGGAGCCCTGAAACCCTGTACAAAAAGGTCAAAAGAGATTTTCAAAGAAGCACTCTATAACGAAACAAACCAAGACCACCATGAGGGTTTTAAAATGGGCTCCCTCAACCAAGACACAAAAGAAGACACCAGAAAAGGAAATCTAGCACCCTTACAATAAAAAAATGCTGCATAAAATAAATTACAGTTAAAACCAGCAGCCCAAAAGCTTCCAGCAAGCAGCAAAACATCTGCCAGCAAAGGAAAGATCAAACAAGTTATTTCTTCCCCTTATGGGAATGAAGAGACATATCAAAAGAGGGCGGATGTTTTGATTTTTTCTTTCCTTTAATAGAGGTCCACCCATCATCCACATTCTTAGCCATTTCCAGCGTAGAATTTGAATCAAGATTCAGGTCCCCCAAAACCTGAGGCTGTCCCAGGAAAGGGCCAGGAGAATCCAAGGAGGCAGCATCGGAAGATGAATCTGTAGCTACCATTTCAGAAGAAACCAGCGAGGAGTTTCCAATAAGAGGAGCAGAAGCCCCACTACCCTCAGAGCCTCGAACATCAGATTTAGTACAAGGAGAGGGGACAGCTCCCAGGGAAGAGCCATCAGCGGTCCCAAGAGGTACATTGGTCTCATCTAACTCCTGAGAAGAAGAAACAACCTGAGAAAAACTTCTGATAGAAGAATCCTTCACAACAAAGTAATGTTGGGAGGAGGCCCCCTTCCACCAAGAAGCAAGTTTTTTAATCTTTTCCAATCCACACTGGTCCGCTAAGTGACCATTTTTAAAGCATCTCCTACATCTGAAGGGGAGGCCTTCATAATCCAAAGTTTGGATCCATGACCCTTTAGGATGCACCAAATTTATCTTTGTCAGAAGACCCTTGGACGTGTCCAAATCAACCAAGATCCTAGCATAAGTTGAGTGAATAATATCATCTGATTCCTCATCAACCATCAAGAAGTCCCCTAGAGCCTCACCCACAGCCTCAAGAAGAGAGTTAACCCAGAAATGAAGAGGGAGATGAGGAAGCCTCACCCAAGTAGGAACCTTGGAGAAGGACTCAGTAGAAGCATGAAAGTCAGGATGTCAGGGCTTCATCATGAGCATGCTCCGGGCATTCCAGCTAAAAAAATGATCACGTAGTATCACTTTCCTATCAGTAGCCATCTAAAACTTGGAAATGAAAATACCCCTTGCCATTGGAAAAATGTGAATCGTTTCATAAATGATTGGTTCCCAATGGTGAGAAATTCAGACATGCAAATCTGGAAGACTCGACCAGAGACCCTTAAATCTGCAAATAAGACCATGTTCCTCGAGAACTAAGGAAGCATGATCAATGGCTTCCACAACCTCTCCATCCAGAGGGAAGATTAGAGAGTTAGAGATAGGGAAAGGGGCAACAACTCGATCTCCAGTAGCCAAGGATTGCTTAGAGGCAACAGATTATCACAGAGAGGAGCCCCCAGAAGCAGGAAGATCTGCAGCAAGCACCAGAGGAACAGAATCCCCAGCCACTGACGACGAAACCCTAATCTTCCTAGGAGAAATAGGCGTAGCTATGGCAGAAGCCTCCACCGCTCTCCCTGCAGCAGCCGCAGCCGCCCTAGAGGCAGTTGGAAGACTCGCGGCAGGAGGCATCATGGAATGGGGAAAATTAAATGGAAGTATAATTTAGCAAAATGAAATTTTTCAATCTGTTGATAATCCATTACCTAAAGAAGATGTTGATGTGATATATGATAATCCACTCTTCAAGTTGAATGATGGAGCACCTCTTTAAATTTGGGATTCTAATGTGGTGTGCAAGTTAGATTTGTTATGAGCGAATGGCAAGAAATGCATTCTTGATGATATAAAAAGTTAGATTAATAGTTTTAATAGTGTTGATCCAATTTGTTGCAGTGGGTTTGCAACCTAGTTTTAATGTGATAACATGTTTCTAGGTAGTAGTTTTTAAGGAATAGAGAAACAAAAGCATGATGGGTATGAGTCCAATAGTTGTGAGCATCAGTCTTTGTAAACATAAGGTGGTACTTATCAGCTTGATTGCATTGTGAGGAGTGCTTATCATATTTATTTCAACCCACAGGATGATGAGTTGAAGATGTTTATGATGACAAATAAGAAGAGATTGAATGATTGGTATAAAGAGGATTATACTTCATCATGGTATGAGATGTACTCGTAGTCAGAAAGAGGATTTGTAGCTAGCAGTTTCAGAGAGGTGAAACTAAAAATGAGCCGAAGTCTTCATGTGATAGGAATTATATTTCTCCAAACTGGCCTTGAGATCCTTTTATTGGTATGCAAATTCATGATTTTGTGAGGACAAGCAATCTCTAAGGAGGGAGGACTCTAATGTCCCCTTTCTGGGACATTAGAAATTAATTAAATAATTAAAATTTTAGCTCTCAAAATATAATGACAACTTAATTTAATTATTTAATAGAGCAATTAAAGTGACTTTTCATATCAAACAGAATTATAAAATAAAAGTCACTTCATTTCAGATTTTTTTTAAAAAAGCAAATAAATAGAATGTCAAGAGACAAGTTTATGGAAGGCCAAGAGTTTTCTGGAGAATTCTATTAATGAACAAGGGGGGGATTTTTCAGAATATGTTCAGGCTTATGGAATTTGATATTCTGAAATTGTCTAATGCTTGGCATTAGCTGAATTTTTTGGAGAGGAAAACTTTCAAGGATTTGATACGAGAACTGGACAGAAACCTATTTCTTCTTCCTAGAAGTGGATTCAAGATGGAATTCACACTTTTGTCAAATTTGTGATGTTTCTCTAGAAGACAAATTTGCAGATAAGTTTTATTGACAGATTTAATATTGTCTTCATTATTCAAAATTTGAAAGAAATAAGAAATATTTAAGTCTAAGGAAAAATGTGTTTGACGTGAGTTAATTTGGGTTTTTTTTTAAATGTTTTGCTTTTTTTATTTTCATGTATGTTGTATAAGAGACACTTTCGTTGAAAGCAAAGAATATTTTATTGGTTGTGGATATTTTAATGTGGGCCTATTGTGAAACTTTGTATTAGAACATTTGAAAAAATAAAAATATTGATTCCTAAAGTCTTTTGTGTGATCTCTATAGTTGGGCGTAATATTCAGATAACTCCAATGGTTCAATGTAATATTTATAAAGAGTATTTTCATGAATATTATAGTATCTTGAAAAAGATTATAGTATCGTGCTAAATTATTTGACATTGAGAATTTTCATTGGTCGGGTTTCTCGACTGGAATACACTTTTGTGTATTAAGTAGGGGAGAGGACCCAATAATCGATATACCCCCCAATAGCCGTGATAGCGACCTAATAACCGTGATAGGGTTTCGTTATAGAAACCCCCTAATAACCAACTTCAAAATGGTCATTTCCTACACACACAAAAACCCAATAAGTGTTAGTAACACGCCCAATACTCGTGCACCACTACACTATTAACTACACATCAACTTGCACCAAAAAGGTTGCATCATTATTAAAATTAAAACATGTCTGCTTACATTTAGAAACACAAACAAAAACAATGGATTTCTCTAACAACATCAATATATCATAATAAAGTGCAAATTTGGTCATGGGTGCAATAGCGATCGGTTATTGGGTCTAAAGTGATTATGTTTTGAATATTTTATTGTTGCCTATTGGGGGGTTTGGGGGCGGGTACCGGGTGCCACTTTTGAAATGACACTTTTTGACCACTTTGCGCTTGACGATCTCTACAGAGAGATTCACGAATACCCAAAAGCTGAAACCTTAGCTTTAAGCTCTCGACTCACCTACGGAGACACGCCAAAAAAATCAAAGAAATCCGCTTTATGGTTTAGGATTTCTAAGTGCACGAAGTTAGCCTAGGCAGCTACTGGATCCTCCCCACTAGTGTTGATAATTATTGAAAGTTTTAGATTCATCACCAATTCACATCGTCCATTGATAGTTGTTCATTATTGTTGTGCGTGGTAGATAGATGGGTTTTATTGGGTATCTTATGGAATGTAAGTGCCACTAGGCCTTGGTAGTTAGGGCAGGAGTTAGATTGTTCTAAGCAATACTTTGTGGATAATTTTCTTGAGCGTAACATTAGAGGAGATTGGGAAGTGGTTTACAAACGCCGAAAATGCCATTAAGAGATTCAATTATCAGGTGGCGTAGAAAACACAGGAGCAATACCTTTCTTGAGAAGATTCTCTTCTCCACCAGCCACTCTAACAATAGAAATCATTGGAGAACTTCATGACACTTTAAAATAAAGAAGAAATACATAGACGATGATGAAGTATGTTATTGAATGAATATCTTTTACTATCTTCTTATCGCAGAGTATTTCCATATGGTTGTCTGTTAAAGGAAGTCATTGTGTGTGTGTGCGGAAGCTTCAGGTGTAGGCTCATGATTTAGGCTATTGAAAGAAATTGAAGTTAAAGAAATGATTGTACAGTTCATTATTAGAAGCTGCTGCAATTAAATGTCAGAGACCTTGTTGCCAGATTTACTCACTGCCCAGTTTTCTCTCATGGAATGCATATTTTTGTTGTCAATTTCGTATCAGCTATTAAAAGAGTTAGTAATTGCAACTTGTGAATAATGTCTATACATTTTTTTTATTAGTTATCATTCAAAGGAACACAACAATGAATCATGAAATAAAACACAAACTAAAAATATAATAAAACTGTTTGAAAAAATTTCTTTGAGCAAAGCTTTTAGTTGTATCATTATTATATGTCTGTAAGCTTGTGACTGTGAACTACATAATTCAAGTCCATTTACTGGTGTCAAGAGATAGTGCGCAAAGTGTTTGTTGAAATGTCTTCGTGGGATAAGTGAAAATATCATAATGATATGACCCTGTAAATGTTTGACAATAAGTTCATGTTATATATGTGAAATTTTTTATGAGATTTTGGGTCAAAAATAGTAAGGGGTCTTATAGTGGTGTGGTGTCAGAGCCAAGACTCTACTAGCCTTTGGGTTTATATCATATTGTTAATGCAACCAAGTGAAAGGGAAAGAAGATACTATCAAAGAGAACTATGCAAGATTTGGAAACCACCAAAAGTACCTGAGGGAAAAAGTGTATATGATTTGATTGGTTCCTCTTCTAGGAGTGTTGAGTAGGTTGCAAAAATAGGTGATAGAATGAATAATAGCCCACTCCGAGATGAGGCTAGGGAAGTAAGAGATACTTTAAGAGGAATTCAAATAGGACACGAATATGTGGCCAATATTCTTTAGCAACTTACAATAGCTATACATCAGTTAAGTGCAACCCCATGAAGATCATAGTGTAGTCATAGTGATGATGTAGCACAGTTGGCTCCCCACGAGGTGGAAGAGCTCCCACACGCTCTTTTGATAGGTCTTTGATACCTAATTTTGTTGTTGATTTTGATGAGGAGGAAGTGAATAATGCTAAAGAAGATGTAGCATTTATTTATAATATAAGGACTATGCACAATGAATGGGACCTTCTCCCAAATTGTGTTAAGGAAGATTTATCTTTTATTCAATACATAGGGCAGTGAAGGGAAAACATGAGAGCTAGGCAAGATAGAAGTCCTAAGACTCAAAACAAGGACTCGAAGCATGCTACAAACAAGTTGTCAATTCCTACATATGATGAGAGTAGTAAGACAACTACGCGAGCATGGATTAATTCATATGAGAAGTTTAGTAATAATTCAATTGCTCATTTTGATAGGAAGATTATAGAAGTATACTATAGGGAGTTGTCTCAGCTAAAACAGAGTGGTTCATTGGATACTTTTATCAATGAGTTTCAGATGATTTCAATGATGGTTCTAGATATGTTAGAGAAAAGGAAGGTCATGCTATTTGTTAAAGGTTTGAATGATAAGATCAAAGGATTTGTAAAGGTCCTCAAACCCAACTCTTTATAGGATACAATTAAAAAGGTAATGGACCTAGACACTTCATCCATTTCCTATTAGCAGCCTAAAGTAAATTATGAAAGCTCTAAAAATCAGAAGATTAATGATCAGCCTAAGAATATCCCTTCTAAGGTGGATTATGAGACAAGAAATGAGCCAAGGAGGAAGAAACTATGTTTTACTTGTAAAGAACCAAAGACTCGTGAACATAGGTGCCTGGGAAAAGGGGGAATACATTACATTGAGGTAGTTTTAGAGGACGAGGAAGTTGAAAATTAAGGACAACAATATGAAGACAACGATAATGAGGAGAGTAATGAGTAGTTTCAGTGAGAAGGAATGGAAATAGGACTGATCATCCTAAGGTCACCCTCGCTACATTGTCAAGAGTACCTTGGTAGTATCCCTTTCGATTAAACGAAGTACTTAAGGGGCAACCGGTTGTCTGTTTGGTAGATACGAGTGCTTCATACAACTTCATTAGTGAGTAGTTAGTTGCAGAGTGTGGATTACAGGATGAGAAATTATTAGGTTTCAAGGTGATAGTTTCTAGTGGTAGAACCTTGAGTTGCACTACAAGAGTTACTCAACTTAACATTTAGTTAGGGGTCTACATATTGACCGATAGCTTCTATGTGATCAATTTAGAACAACTTAATGTGGTTCTAGACATGCAGTGGATTCAATCTATTGGTAGGTACACATTGGATCATCACAACATGCAGTTGGAGTTCTTAGGGGATGGGAAGAAGGTAGTGTTAACGGCTTCTTCAGATGGCAAGCCTAAAGAAACGACAACACACAAGATGGAAGCTAAGTGCACAGGTACATTTTTATGTCAAGATGAATACATTATGTTGATAATCTATAATTTTAAATATATGTTGATGTGATATATGTTAATCCACTCTTCGAGTTGAATGATGGTGCACCTCTTCAAATATGAGATTCAAATGTGGTGCACAAGTTGGATTTGTTATGAGTGGATGATAGGAAATGCATTCTTGATGATGTTAAAAGTAAGATTATTAGTTTTAACAGTGCTGATACGATTTGTTGCAGCAATTTGCAACCTGGTTTTTATCTGATAACCAGTTTTCAAATAGTAGTTTTGACAGAGTTGAGTAGAGAAAGCATGATGGGTAGGAGTCCAATAGTTTTGAGCATCATTCTTTACAAATAGAAGTTGGTACTGGGTATGTGCAGGATCATTGTATGCTGTGAAAAAATGATCTTTTCACTCATCCAGAAGTGCACTAAAAAGTGTGTTGACTTTTTAGTAGGCCTAGGTGTCAGTACACATGGCCAAACCAAAAGCCAAAGCACAAGCCTAATCGGATATCCGATATAAATTTGGATATCCAAAATATGGGATATCCGATATTATCAGATACCTGATTTTATATCGTATATCTAATTTTTGCAAGTAAAACTTATTTAGGTCCGCGGGCTACGTTTCTCAGTTTTCATTGTGAAAACGTGAAACGCAGCCTAGGGGTTTCTCATATCCAAAACTAATCGCATATTCAATTTACCCATTTAACATTTCTCTCCAAATTCAACAGGTACGTAAAAATTTTAAGTTGTTTTTGTTATTTTTTATTGAAATTTGTAGTTTTTTTTATAAAAACTAGGGTTTAATTGATATTGTTTATCATTTTTTTTAAGTTGATTATAATTGCATATTTGGTTTTTATTATAATCAAACATGGACTCAAACCAACCAGAAAACCCTCTCAATGATCCCGCAAATAATCTAGAACCACCTCCAAACAATCTACAACCACCTAAAAACAATCCCCCACCTTCAGAATACCAACCAATCTCAAACCCTCGACCTTTAGAGGATCTTATAGGAGACAATCTAAATCAGCTTAGAGGATTTTAGACTACATATGCCAATATCCCCACATTGTGCCTCATGTTTTCCACGTTGAACTCCATTATTGAAAACATGGAGAAACTTATAGAGTAACATAATGTTGCACTTCTTTGGCGTGATTTTGTGCACGCTGACTTTGACGATGGTCTTGATTATGATCAAGTTATGAATCTAACTATAACAAAACTTGACATATGTAACATTTTTGTGGATCTCAAAATCGGATTAAAAGTGGACCCTAAAAGCCCAAGTTGTCAATTAGATGGTGCACAAATGATGCAATATGTGACCACTTTTGGGACCGCTGGTGGATGGTTTTTGATAGACCACCCCACAACAATTTGGATGTTTTATTATATTTCTTAAGAAAATTGTATACTGAATTTATGCTCGGCCACAAGGTAAATTATTGGAGCATGAGACTGAACTAGGGCATAGGCTTAGGCGCTCCTCAGGACAGGCCATGGGCACACCGAATGAAATCTTGCACATATGTCCCCCCTGAGATTTCACCACCTCCTACAGTGCAACATCCTGATATTATTGTTGAGGCCGGCTCACAGACTATTCGATCCATTCACAGCTTGAGTGATCTACTAGTTAGGTAGAGTGTGGCATTTTTGCCTCCTCATGCTGATGACTTTGGCCCTTCCACATCCTCCACGAGCTCACATGCTTGTGTGCCCCACACTTGCATTATGTGCAAGAATATGTGCTTGGGTCCCCTGAATGATAGTGATGCATATAACTATGTCTTCAAGATGGACGATACTACACATCACACTACAGGCACTGAAGCACCTCATGGAGATGTGCATCACAGGAGAGACGAGGAGGGGCATGCAAAGCCATGGACTCCTACTATTACGATAAGAGTAAATAGTTAACTTGTCACATTGTATTTAATATTAAATGTTCATATCTTTAGTAGAATTTGCTTATAATGATTACCCACTTATGTTTTTTTTATGTGTTCCATTTATGTTCAGTTGATGACAGAGGAGGAGATGGTACAAGTGGAGGGGTCCATGCTTTTGTCCATTTCATTTGACCTTGACACTTTCACAGTACATACATTTTAATGTAATCTCCCTTTTAATTAAATAAAATTCCTCTTATTTAATTAAAAGATTTAACCTCCCTTTTAATTAAATAAAATTCCTCTTATTTAATTAATTTGCTAAACTGCAAAACAACTAAGATCACCTGCATGCAAAGACTGCTACAAGAATGAAGACAGAAGAGAGAAAGCTATGGCGGCCGATAGGCCAGAGACTGCAAAAACATGTTGACAGAAATAATCTCTATATTCAACAATGAATTACAAAAA
>MU224522.1:2005741-2030136 GCA_018584345.1 Thuja plicata | reverse complement strand
AACTCGAACAGCCGGCAGCAAGATGGCTCTGATACCATGTTAGATTTGTTGAACTGCAAATCTTCCCAAGAACACCTGCATGCAAAGACTGCTACAAGAATGAAGATAGAAGAGAGAAAGCTATGGCAGCCGATAGGCTAGAGACTGCAAAAACATGTTGACGGAAATAATCTCTATATTCAACAATGAATTACAAAAATACAATCTCCTTATGAAATACAAAGCGGTGAATCCTTATAAAGGATACTGAAACCCTAAAAGGGGAAACTTCTAGAAAATAGAAACTTCCTAAGTCTAACTTAAGCAAAGAGTAGATGAACTAATAATTAACTGATTTAATTATTAGCAATACTCGACTACTCTAACAGAGGGGTCCATGCTTTTGTCCATTTCATTTGGCCTTGACACTTTCACAGTACATACATTTTAATGTACTCATTGGTTTCCTTTTTATAATAGTATATACATGTGCTTTCTATTTTTTATGACCGTCTTATTATATGTTGATGCAGGTTTCACCAGCTACCACTGGGGGGCAATGTGAGGGGGTTAGGGCGTCATACATTGACAAGGGGAAGGTAATTAAGTATTTTAGATTATTTGCATGCATACATGTATACTTGTCACTTGTGCGTACTCATTTTTAATTTACATGGTTTATTTGACAGAGGGTGGTGTCTGACAATGTCGTGAGACCGGTTCGCCATGGTAGAGTTACAGGCATCTCAATTCGAAGTGATAGCCCCACGGTACGTATATTTCTAAATTTATTTATTTGTATTTTACTATCAAGTATATATAATATGATTAAGTCACGATTGTATCAAGTATCTGTTTGACTTTTTTGGTCACCCCTAGTTTGAGGGAGGTACAACGCAAAGGGTTTGTATCATTGATGACCCAATCAACATTGCCTGAAGAAAGTTCAACACAGGTAAGTTTTATTGTTAATTCAATTATTTTGTAAACATATATTTTCTACCAAGGATTTAACATTAAATAGTATAACTCATAGATCAATCTCATTTTCTCAAACATATACAGGTCGAAGTCGACATTGGTGGCATTGTCCCTTCGCTACCAAGGAAATATGTTAGGAATCCTGACCACATGAGGAGACAGAGAGGAGAGGTGCATGAGAGTTCAATTTTAAAATTTGTTTATGTATTATTGTTGACTATGATTTTGAATTTTTATTTTTGATTTGTAGAAACCATATAAATTAAGTAATCTAACTTGGGGTTTCACTTTTGTGTTTGAATGCAGGATCCGTCAGAGCTAAAGAGTACTGTGAAGAGGCTCCATTTTGATGATCCACCAGTACAATCGGATGTCCCAGAAATATTTGTAGTTGTTTCTTATTTTGAGATGTCATGTGGCACATTTTGAGATGGCGTATGCCACATTGTATCTAGATATGTTAATTTTGCAAAGATTTTGAGATGGCATGTGTCACATTTTGTACAAAACAATTTCATATATACATATCTACATGTTCATTTCTGGTTATTATATCTTTTTCATGTGTTTATGTATGTACCATTTCCATATTATATCTTTGTCATGTGTTGGTTGTATGTATGTATTATTTCCATATTATGTCTTTGTCATGCATTGTATTTATGTATGTATGTTCATTTTCACATTA
Organism: Thuja plicata; assembly: GCA_018584345.1. Lineage (NCBI taxonomy): Eukaryota > Viridiplantae > Streptophyta > Pinopsida > Cupressales > Cupressaceae > Thuja > Thuja plicata. The sequence continues at coordinate 2,028,488 of MU224522.1, read as the reverse complement.
TATCTTTCCAATATGTTGTATGTATGTTCATTTCCATATTATATCTTTGTCATGCGTTGTCATGTGTAATAGACCTAATCTTTTCCAAAGCAACTACCCTCAAAATCTTTTGTCTAACCAAAGTAATAGGCTAATAGGCGTAATAGACCACAACTGGGCTAATAGAATCTAAATTTGCATGCCCTAATGATGAAGAGGCAATTGGTTTGACAACTATTAAGGTCTTTAAGAGGTCTATGATTGCGAAGATAAAGCAAATCGCCTTTGGAACCCCAAATGCACCGTAGGCTCCAATTGCATAAAATAAATGAAAAGACCTACCCACTTCCTCTAGCACCTTGAATCAACTTCCAATATCATACGATACTTTCTCCAACTGGTCGCAATCCCCTATAGTGGATCTGATACCCCAATCCCCTCAAGCCTAAATAGGACTAGTAGACCTAGTAGCCCTATTTTCCCTAATTTTTGGACTTTTTGCCCAAACTTTTTAAAACAATCCAAAATGTAATGGTAGATTCAAATACCCTTTTTGACCCCCCTTTAACAATATATTAAACTCAGGTGTGATTGTTTTGGATAATCAACCCCAAATACTATTGCTTCAACCTTCCTTCCTAAGTCTAATTGACCCACTTTACAAAGCAACTATATAAAGTTCTTTTTCCTAGACTCCATTCTTTTCAACAGTCTTTATACATGTCTCAAATGTAAGGATTATGTACTTTGTTTGGCCAACAACCCTCTGCAAACGCCCAAACTACAAGACCCTCACCAATTCAAGCGCACAACTAGGGTTTTCTAAAATCCAAGCCAAAACTCACTTCTAGACCCAACTCTTAGATCCTACACCATATACTTGACATGTACAAACAAATTAAAACATAAAACATACCCTTATGAAGCCTAATCCTTGGCTGCTATAGTCATGGCTTACTTTCTATGCACCCACAAACCTGCAACTTCATCTCAGTTGGTGATCACCCTTAAAATTCCAATTGCTCCTACATATTTAATGTTAATAACATATTATACAACCCCTGTATCCATCCCCATGCGACAAAGACCATAGAAAGTGGATGAATTCCCTCTCTCTCTATTATTGTTATAATATAAATATTAATAAATATAATACAAATATTATACTATTATACAATAGTAATATAAATAATAATAATAATAATATAATACTAATTTATATTTAATACAATACTAATGTATATAATATAATATAATACTAATATAAATAATAATAATAATATATTAATACTAATATTACTAAATATCATACTAATATTAATATAATATAATAATACTATTATACAATACTAATATAAATAATTATATAATACTAATGCTATTATCATCTAATATAAATATGTAATATTAATATTATAAAAAGTGAAATCTATAATATATAACCTAGAAAACTAAAATCAAAATTGAAAATAGCATTGAAATTGAAATTGGGCGGGACATATCGCATATTCGATAATATCGGATTTGCGATATTATTTCGGATATTCGATTAGCCTTGGTATTTGCCTTGGGTTTTGGCTTTGCAATGCTAAACGTGGATGGTCAACCCAAAAAACGTGTTCACCATATTTCCTCTGATCTCCAGACTTCAACCATGTAGCTGACGAGCTTTTTTTCACCCGAAATTGATGAAACAAAAAGGGGTTCTTAAAGACATTATCAACTTTCATCAATATAATTTTGTCAAATTTCGAGTTCAATAAGTAATTATTGCTTATTTTCTAATTGAGTTACCTCTAAAATCTTAATTGACAGACTGATTGAAAAACAATTATAACTTTCAAATGGTTTAACCTTTTTGAAATCCGAAACATGCATCACATTCTATGCTTCACCTACTATATGAAAAAAAAAATTCAAATTTGTAAAGTTTAGAATTAGTTAAGGTAGTCAGACGCAAGAGTTTTTTTTATTTTGAATAAGTTGTAGCAGAAAATTCATAATTAATTATTTATTTGGGAAAAAATCACACAAAGATATGCGTCACATCCAGGCATGAGTCTACTACTTATATCTAGAATCTTGTGAAAATATATCATTATTGGATTGTGATTAAGGTGGTCAGACATACACGTACTTTTATCTTTTTCCTGAAATTTTCTTACTACTACATTGAAATCTAAAGTTTTCAAAAATTAGATTAATTTTTTTTTCAGAAAAGGGCTAGTAGTTTAGAAACTACATTCAATTTCCTACAGATTCTGTTTCTAACAACTTTTTCACATAAGGTTGATAAGATGTTCAAATTTTTACGTCAAGTCGACTAATTCTGGTTTTCTGATTTTTCATTGCACATACCCATTCCTTTTGATTGCATTCATTTTGATTGGATCCCTTATTGCATTCCTTTTGATTGCATTCCTGCACATACCCATTATCATCTTGATTGTATTGTGAGGAGTGCTTATCATTTTTCATTCAGCCCGCAAGTTGATGAGTTGAATATGTTTGTGATGATAAATAAGAAGAGACTGAATGATTGGTATAAAAAGGATTATACTTCATCATTGTATGAGATGTACTCAGAGTCTAAATGAGGATTTGTAGCTTGTAGGATTTTCAGTTTGCATTTTATGGATGTTTGTTATGATGGGTTTTAGAGAGGTGAAACTAAGAATGAGATTAATTTTTTAAGTGATGGGAACGATATTTCTCCAAATTGGCCTTGGGATGGTAGTATTGGTATGCAAATTCATGATTGCTTGAGGATAAGAAATCTCTAAGGAAGGAGGATTGTAATGCCCCCCTTTTGGGACATTAGAAATTATTAAATGATTAAAAATTTAATTGTCGAAATATAATGACAACTTAATATAATTATTTAATAAAGCAATTAAAGTAACTTTTTATATCAATTAGAATTATAAAATAAAAGTTGCTTCATTTTAGATTAAAAAGGGAAAAGAAATGGAATCACAGGAGACAAGTTGATGGAAGGCCAAGAGTTTTATGGAGAATGTTATTAAATAACAAGGGGAGGATTTTTTTAGTATATGTTCAAGTTTATGGGATTTGATATACTGAAATTGTCTGATGCTTGGCATTAACTGAAATTTTTGGAGACAAAAACCTTCAGGGATTTAGCTGGACGGAAATCTGGTTCTTTTTACTGGGAGTGGATTCGAGATGGAATTCACACTTGTGGAGAATTTGTGATGTTTTCATGTATGTCATATAAGAAAGAAGTTCCCTAAAAGAAAAGAATATTAAATGTTGGTGGTGGAGATTTTAAAGTGGGCCGAAGGTGGAACTTTATATTATAACATTGGAAAAAATAACAATATTGATTCCTAAAGACTTTTATGTTATCTCTATAACTAGGGGTAGTATTCAAATAACTACAATGGTTCAATGCAATATTTTTGAAGAGTGTTGTTGTGAACATTATAATATCTTGACAAAGACTATAGTATTGGGCTAAATTATTTGACATCGAGAATTTTCATTGGCTGAGTCTTCATGATAGTAATACACTTTTGTGTGCATTAAGTAGTGGTGAGAATTATTAGGATTTTTAGATTCAACACCAATTTACATAGTCCATCAGTAGTTGTTTATTGTTGTTGTGCACAGTAGATAGATGGGTTTTATGAGTTATCTCATGGAATGCAAGTGCAACCAAGTCTTGGTAGGTAGTGCAGGAGTTGGATTATTTAAGGCAATCCTTTGAGGATAATTTTCTTGAGCGCAAAATTAGAGGAGATTGGGAAGTGGATTATAGACGCCACAAATACCATTAAGGGATTCCATTCTCGAGTGGAGTAGCAAACACGGATGTAGAACCTTTCTTGAGCTGATTCTCTTCTCCACCAACTGCTCTAACAATAAAAATCATTGAAGCTCTTCACAATGGAAATGGCTATGCAGCCGACAAATCCTACCTAATTTAACAATTTAATTATATTTTTTATTAAATTGAAATTCACACAACAATTGTTTATAGTTTTCAATTGAATTAATAAATACAATTTAAGTGTTGCATAGTTGTTTCCCTTCATGACACTATGAAATCAAATCAAGAAGAAATACATAGACGGTGACCAAGTATGTGACTAAATGAATAACTCTTCCTGAATGAAATACACTTTAGTATTAGAAGCAACTGCAATTGAAGGTCCGAGACCTTGTTTCCAGAATTACTCAATGCCTGGTTTTCTTTCATGGAATGTATATTTCTGTTGTCAATTTCATATCAATTATTAAAAGAGTTAGTAATTGCAGCTTATGAATAATTTTAACACATTTCTTTTTGATGAGTTATTATTCTAAGGAACACAACAATGAATCATGAAACAAAACACAAACAACACATAATCAAGCCGTCTGACAAAATTTCTTTGAGCAAAGTTTTCAGATATGTCTATAAGTCTGTGATAGTGAACTACATAATTCAAGTCCATTTACCAGTGTCAAGAGATGGCGTGCAAAGTGGTTCTTGAAATGTCCTTGTGCGATAAGTGAAAATACGAGAATGATATGAGCCTATAAATGTTTGACAATATGTTCATGTTATATATGTGAAATTTGTGATGAGATTTTGGATCAAAATTAGTAAGGGATCTTACATATAACAATTGAGTCATTAAAGTATGCTTAACACAACTTAAAATTTAATATATCAATAAAACATGTTATGTTCAAATTCAATAAAACATGTTATGTTCAAATTCAAGAGCCAATGAGAGAGACATATCATTGTGTCAAATGAAAGAAATAATTATGGTCAATGTTATAATTTGTGCACATTTGAAATTTCATAATTAACAAAGCACTATATTAATTTCTCTACAATGCATTATTTTTATGGACATGATATGCACAAACATTAATATTATTCAAGAATATACATTAATATTCTTTAATAAATCATGGATGCAAGTATTATTGCTATTTTAATTATTATATTTTATTTAATCTATGTGATTATATTTCAATAATGCTAAAAAGGTAATAAATTAATTTTGAGAATTTTAGAACATATGAACAACCAAATTAAAATCCTGTGAGGACATAAAGGAAATCCAATATCATCCATAGTCAAAATGATATAAGAATTATATGAATTTTATATCATGTAAATAAAAGCCAACTTCAAGGCAACATTGCAATCCTTTTTCATACATATCCAATCTAGATTTATTAAAATTGTGCTTATATGATAAATTTGAATGACCCGATATTGTGTTGTGCACTTCGATCAATCATAATATTTTCAAGAAATGATGTTAAATTAGAATTCCATAGGAGGTTGAGGAGTTCTCTCAATAGAGAAATGGGAGAGGGGTAGGGATATGGTTTTTGTCTCTTGGCCTCCTCAACTTATTCAACAAGCACATAAATTATCAATAGCCATTATTTTGTATACGATGCATCTTATTTTTTAAGACATTATGGAATCAATATGCCATGGTACTTAAAGATAGTTTTTTCCCACAAAATTCCTATAATATGAGCACAAATAATGAACAATACATTTTATTACTAGATTATATTGCATGAAAATTATTATACACAATGTATAATAGAAAATATTTATAATACACAATGTGCAATAGAAATTTACTAGTCAAGACTACATAATAAGTTTGGATTTTTTTGTTTATTACAATCTAAGTCAAACTATCAAGCCAGCTCGATGATGATGTGGCATCAATCGAAACTGCCTTTCACTCCACGCTATTCCTCTAAAATGATTTGATTTCCATTTAATGTATTCCAATACAAATAATTTTCCACTCAATGTAATAATAATCCCACCTAAGCATGAAACTGAAAGCGCTAATACAGCATTAGCATGGAACTGCAATGTGATCAATGAATAAATAGTTGTTAAAATATCAATAAAAAAGAATGACACAATTCAAAATCTTGATCATGCTTACTTACCCCTAGGTAGAATAGAAGCATAAATGCAATAATAAAAAAAAAGACACAATTCAAAATCTTGATCTTGCTTACTTACCCCTAGGTAGAATAGAAGCATAAATGCAATTACAAACACAATTTGAACTGCTGAATATGTCCACATATGTCTCTTGTTCACTGCCACAGTAAAGGAAGAACACAGTTTACTCCAAAACTGTTTAGCATCAAAACAGGTTTCTTTAATAAATTCTTAATGAAAAAGCAACATTATATGTTAGAAACATACCCATAGTTGATGCAATGACTAATGTGAGGAGGCCCATAACACATGCAAATGACAAAGCTAATGTAAGAGCAGCCGAACCTTTTTTCTTCACCTGATTTCAAATAAAACTCTCAAACAAAAAATAAATATCGTTTTAGGAGAGCTCAGAATAATCAACCGACTTTTTTAAAAAATTATCTGCTATTAGTAATTAATTGCTTCTTACCAGAAGTTGTTCAATAAAATATATATATGCGAGCATGTTGATCATGAGAAGAACAAATTTATCTTGTCCAACCCTGCCATTGAATAGACCTAGCAATTAATACGTGAATGGGGAGGAATTTAAAAATATATATAAACTGATTGTACTCATCTATATAATTTAAGAATTCAATTTTATTTAGAAAATTTTAGTTTATATCAAACAATAATGAATTAATATTATAGGGGCGACCCATTTGGAGCAGCAGTCAAAACACTTCGTTAAAGAGGGTGAATGTAAGTTTTTATAATCAAATGACCATGTATTCGCACCTCTTCTTTTGCCATCGATTTAGTTCAAGTCTGGGCGGAATTTGAAGGCATGTTAGGATTGTGAATCCCAGCTAGGGGGCGGATTCCGCCCCTTAGTTGGGATTGGATCAATGTTTTATCAATGCATCCAAATCACCTATTTGCTTACTTTATTTTGTTTTCTCACTCATCTCTTGATCTATTGGTTGGAGTCCAATGGTTTTGGGGTGCTTAAGTGCTAAGTCAATCTGATTTTTGTCTCTTTGTCCCCAAAATATCATCACTTATGCTCTTATCTTTCGTTTTCTTCCTTCCTCATGCAAGCTGGGAGGTCAAAACATGTCCTAACATTCTTAGTTCAAGGCAGAAATCACATATGCGCTGGGGTAGCAGGGCGGAATTCTTACCTTTCATAGGATTTAGAATCCTACGAGTGCAGCGGATTCTGCCATCCCTCTAGGATTTTCAATTTTACACTTTCTATGTTCCTTTTCCCATCTTCGTGTTTTTAATCAAATGTTTCATCCTCATTCTTCATGCGAATTGAAGGCTTAGTTTAGGACTTGACTGAGTTTGGAGAATCCATTGTTTACCAGAGGCGAAAATTCAGCCTCCCTTAGGATTGAGAATCCCAAGTAGAGGGCGGAATCCACCCTCTCCTTGGGAATGATTCTCTACTTTCATCATTTGATTGCTTTAAGTTTATGTAATGTCCCTGTCATTAAATAAATAATAATATATGTATTTGGGTTCCGATCGATTTTGTTTATCTCGGGCCCGTCTTTTATTTTTGGCATAGGTGTAGGTGTTGTCGTGTCGGCTTTATTTGTGCACCCTCGGGAGTTGTCCGACGGGTATTTATGACCAGCGTGTAGGATGTATTTCTTATGCTGAATTTTGATATTTTATTTATAATTGCAAATTCCTTTTGGAATTCTGCTAGCTGCCATTTCGGAGGTGAAAGACCCTCCCTATTTGGTATTTACAGTTTTGGTGGGATTCAACCCTCAACCTACTCTGCTTGTTCTCTTGTTTTGGATCTGGCAAATCTGAAGCGCTATCAATTAATAATATTATTATTCCTCTTGCAAAGTACTTGTTCCAGAATTGTACAGAGCACTAAATTCATTATGGAGTATATTGATTCAATACCACAAAAGAAAGGATAAATAGATCTGTGCGTGTCGAAGGTTAGACACAACCCACCTTACGGACACCGTACGGCCTGGCAAGCTACACGTACGGCTTATACACCTTCCACCACTGTATAGTCAATTCAGTCTACCATACAGCCTTCTTCTTGCAGCTGCAATGTGCACGTTCTGTGTGGTAACTGGAAAGAGGACTTCGCCACACGTAGGAAACATTACAGTGGTATCAGAGCTGGTGATCTTGCCAGCCTGTTGGGTAGTGAATGCAGAAGGAGTTTCGGGTGTAAGCCAGAAGGAGGTACCGTTCTCTCGACAGAATGGGGGAGCCATAGGATCCGGCTGCTGAAGTTATGGAATTATTGAGGGAGTTAACCAGAAGTCAGGCTCAACTCAATGAAACCATGATCAAAGGGAAAGAACGACAACGACTCATGGAAGAGACATTGCAGAAATGGACTGAAGGAAGGATGAATGGGGAACAATATGGACATGGCAGCGATAACTTAGTCACAAGGAGAGAAAACTTTCATACACGCCCTCGATCGTCTATGCCGATGTTTCAGCCAAGAACCGAAGCATCTCGAAGGGAACGAGAACCCACCACCTTCGAAGAAATGCAAGATCAACTAATGCAAGATTGGAGGAACGTGAATCTCGAGGGGAACCTATCCTTCAGAGATTAGGCTGAACTGAGAATGAGATACTCAAGAGGTAGTAATCGCAATTATTACAACGATCGCCTTCAGCGGAAGATACACAAGGTAAATCTATCATCTTTTGAGGGAGTTGGATCAACAACTACGCGAGCATGGGTACAGAAGGCGGACACATACTTTCAGCTTAACCAGATGCCGGAGGAGGTAATCAAGTTTGCAGTGCTCCACTTGGAAGGGATCGCGCACGAATGGTGGCATCATGGAATGGTGACCCTCGGTCGTGATCAAATAACGTCATAGTCCCATAGTTGCAAGACTTGCCAAGTGGTGAATACTCATCGATTTTCCTGGCTCTGCGAGTTTTTCAGAGAAAACACTCAGATTTTTTCCCAAAAACTCGGCCTTGGTTTTATTCGTGCATTAAACAGCAAAAAAATGTCTTTTCCATTCCTATTTTCAAATTTGCAGCAGTTGGGTTTGAGTTTCCAGTTTTCTAGTTTAGGGGCAGGAGGATTTATACAAATATAACATTTTAGTATAAATCTGATTTATTTAATTTATTATCTTATACTTTAAGTTATATTTGTATAAATACTTTCAGGATGTTTGAGATAGGTTCCAGCTTCATAGGAGTTAAGATGCAAATTCTAGATTTTGGGGGTTTTCGAAAAATTCCAAACTTGGCCAAATTTCAAGATTCAACAAGCTTCAGTAGGGTTACCTCCCACAATCCATCATGGCTTTCTAAGGTCAAACTGAAGCTGGAAAAAGGATTCTCAAAGGGTTTTAACTTGTTTTATCACAAATCACTTGGTTTCGACCCCATCTCTATGACAAACTTAGCTTAGCTCTCGCGCAAATCCTAGACAGACATGACTTACCAACAGGCCAAAATCACTCAAACCTCATTTGTTGGACCTAGGGACTTGAAAACAACCACCAACATATACTACCTAAGAGCTAGTTATGAAGACTTTGACATTTGGCATTGACCAATGATCAAGCATCATAGATTCATACTATGAAATGATTTAGTTTTACAATTATGTATATTTCTCTTATTTTTTTGCATATATAATGCATATACACACACACACACACGAACCCATACGAATCATGATGGGAATAAAAATATTCACGAATCCACGAACCAGATTCTCAAACCTGAATCTGTCCCCAAACCCGAACCGACAACTTAGATTATTGGAGGCGGATTTGAGTGGATTTAAGGAGGGGGTGGATTTGGTTTCACATTGGATGACATTGAGGAGTCAGATGAGGAGTCATTGCCAGTGCGAGGAGGAGCTACATCCAGGATGGAGAGCGAGTCACACACATCATCAGAGATACCGAGCGAGGAGGCACAGTCACGCCCAATGCAGGGTTCTACTACTAGGACTAGACCCTCCAGTTCCTCTCTCGTATTTGTTAGTAGAGCTGGGAAGAGGAAGATGTAAATGTGATGATGTATTTACTTCTAGTTCTGTAGAAACTATTTAGTACCATTTTACTTTTAGCCATCAGCATCCCGCATGAGAATGCAATTTTGTACCCACTTTGCATTTATATATATCTAAACTCGACTAGTTTCTTTTGTGTTCTCATTAATAAACTCATTGGATGCATCCTCTCATTGAATTTTGCAAAAAAAAATGCATTTCTAATTAAAATTAAGTTGTTTTTTAAGTTCCCGAGTTTTTTGCCAAGTTTTTTCAAAAACTGGCCAAGTTTTTCTCGAATTTTTTTCTCAGGCCTTGGCCAGTTTTTGCTGAGTACGAGTTTTGCAACCTTGCGTCATACACCAAATTCATGGAGAGGTTGATAGACCGCTTCGACGGGAAAGTTCCAAAACTTAATTTCAAGGAGCTCGCTCAGCTGAAGCAATCCGGGTTAGTTGACCACTACAGCGTTGAATTCCAAAGGCTATCCATGCTGGCGACAGATATCTCAAAAAGGCGCCTGATTGTGTTTTTCGTGGATGGGCTAATGAAACCTCTCAGAGGTTGAGTAAAAGGATTCGACCCCGTCACACTCACAGAAGCAATAAAAAAGGCACACGATATGGCGACATCATCCTCTTCCTCTAGTAATTATTTACACCCCAAACCACCACTTGCTCATAAGGAAAGAGAAAACAAACCCCCACCGTGGGAACCAAGGCACCAATGTTTGGGCAAAGGAAAAATCCACTACATTGAGGTGATGTCTGAAAGAGAACAAGACCAGGAAGAACCCGAAGCCAAAGGAGACAGACGGCAAGATTCTGACCGTGCGGCGAAGATCTGACCGTGCAGCAAGGATTGCCACACTAGTTCAGATGGGAGGTGCCATTGCGACGCTTGTTGGCACCCCGATGTGTACTGTGTTTCCCGTACAGGGTATGCTCCAGGGACAGCAGGTTCTGATAATGCTCGACAGTGGGGCCACACTCAATTTTATCAACTCATCACTGGTCAACAAAAGAGATCTACTTACAGAGGCACATCAAGGGTTCAAAGTCAAGGTGGCAGGAGGAAAACTCTTATCGTGTACCCATTTGGTTCTGCAACTGAGCATTACCATGGGGAACCACACGGTAACAGACAATTTCTTTGTGGTAGATTTGGATGACATGGAGGTTATACTGGGCATTCAGTGGATGGAGACTCTGGATGAATATACATCGAGTTTCAAGAGAATGGAGTTCTCTTTCGAGGTCGATGGAAAGAAGGTGGTACTAAGGGGGATGTCTAACAGCGGTCCGAAGGAAATCGTGGCACGACGAATGGAGACCATTTTTAGACACGATGACGTTCAGGCCGCACACTGTTTGGTTTCAACTGCCCCTGTGAAGAGGCAACAAGCATACTACCATGACGACGAGCTTCAGACGGGGTTGGACAGACACAGTTTTGTCTTCCCCAACATTCCACCTGGCATACCCTCACACTGTGGTTTTGAGTACACCATTGAGCTGGAGGAGGGAGCCAATCTCGTCATCACCACTCCATACTGCCATCCTAAAAGGTTTAAGGATGAGATTGAAAAGAAAATCCAGGAACTGCTCGACAAGGGATGGATCAGGCCCAATTCCAGTCCTTTCGCATCATCAGTGGTGTTGGTAAAAAAGGATGATACCATGCGGATGTGTGTGGACTACCGTGTGTTGAATAAGAAGACCATTAAAAATAGGTACCCTATTCCCAGGATTGACGAGCTACTGGATGAGTTGCACGACTCAGTTTATTTTTCCAAAATAGACTTCCGCTCAGGCTACCACCAGATCCACATGAGGGAACAAGATGTGGAGAAACCAACTTTCCGTTGTCACTACGGACACTATGAATACCAGGTCATGCCTTTCGGATTGACTAATGCGCCCGCTACTTTTCAGTCCTGTATGAACCACATTTTAAGCAAACAACTGTGCAAGTTCCTTTTGGTGTTCTTCGACGACATACTCATCTACAGCAAGACATGGGAGGAACATCTTAGGCATTTGGACGAAGTGCTGGAAATCACGAAATCACAATCCTTGTTCGTTAAGAGATCCAAATGTGAGTTTGGGATGATAGAGATACTATATTTAGGACACATTGTTAGTGATCAAGGTGTTCAAGTGCATCAAGAAAAGATCCATGCCATCTTGGATTGGCCGCCTCTGACTACTCTCGCAGAGTTGCGCGGCTTCTTCGGATTATGCAGTTACTATAGAAGGTTTGTGAAGGGCTTTTCCAAGCTTGCCACACCCTTGACCAACCTAACGAAGAAAGGATCTTTCCAATGTGTAAAGAGCCTAACTGGCTCTAATTCCAAATAGACTATGAAAGAACTCTATATTCTGAAAAATGATTCTCTTCAATTTTCAATAACATATATATATTTTTTTATGTTTTTTCAATACATTAAGGAATTGCGAATTCACCAAACAAATTAAATATTGTAAACTAAAATGATCATGCCACAAATTCATAAGTCTTGAACACATTGACATGGAAAATATTCATTATGTATATGAAAGCAATTACCATGCACCAAATGCGTATGGCGTTAAGTCCTCCAAGCCTTAATCACTGCCTGGTTTCACTATGACTAGCCGCGTTAGGTTGTAGACTGTTGAACAAATGCACACGGCTGGTGAAGGAGTCGGCCAGCCTAACACAGTTAACATCCAGCGTTAACAATGTCTCCCAAACCGTCTTCTTGCAACCCGTGATCAATCAACGACAATTAACAAATCAATAACAGCTCGCAAGGCGTTTTATCCACTGCAGAATCCACACGATTCACTAGACAATGACGTCCAATTCAAAGTGCTGAGACAACTAAATCGAATTCACAATTTGATCAGCAAGTACTTCTGAAACCCTTCCAATTCTCCAATTCATAAGTTTGTACAAAATCCATAGAATGACTTCCTTAGCCTTCGAAAATCCAATACAAAACCTGAGGCTTCCTCAAGAAGGATCGATATTTCAAATCTTCAACAATACACTTCGAATAACTTAAAGCATTCTTCCCTCCAACTTAGGATATATGAAATAATAATCATATTCAGCTTTTATAATAAAAGTCCCACATAAACCATTAAGATATCATTAATACATCCATGATATAACTTATAATAACTCCAAGATTAATTAATTAATTAGGGAAGATTTAATTAATTAATTTGATCCATCTCCAAATCACACTGAACACCAAGGAACCCCACCATCCGCACAATGACCACACCAGAAGTAGTAACTGGCAAAAGATGACTTACCAAAAATAGCAATTCCTGACCAAGAGACCCTCAAATCAAAGCATTAGCCCACGAGGGTCGCAATGATGGGCTAATAAATCTGTCCCACAAACAACTGCTAAATAGGGGACATCACAGTCATCCCTCCCCAAGATTACTTGTCCTCAAGTAATCACAAACCGGGGTGCTGAAGAATATCCTTTGATTCCCAAGTAGCATCCTCAATAGGTAAACCGAACCACTTAATCAAAAACTCTCTGATAACTCATCGACGCAATTGTCTCTCACGAGTCTCCAAAATAATCTCAGGAATCAATTCCAACTTTCCCTCATCATCGAGAGGGGGCAACAAAGAAGACAGAACAACATGTTTGCCCAAAGCCTGCTTGAGACGCGAAACATGAAAAGCATTATGCACTCTGCTATCCTCTGGCAAATCCATCTCATAAGCAACCTCGCCCACCTGTCTGACGACATGAAAAGGCCATAGTATCAAGGCTTGAGCTTCTCAGCTCCGCTCTTCCGAATAGTCGACTGCCTATAAGGCTGCAACATCAAATAAAGCATATCTCCCACCTGGAAAGAGCGGGCAACCCTCCTCTGATCAGCATACTGCTTTTGCTGATTTTGAGCTCTCTGGATATTGTCTCGCAGTGTCCCCATAATGTCCTGACTATCCTGCTGCAAATCACCTGCACTGGGAACTCTGCTATCACTGAAAAGAAAATCCGCGAAACTCGAAGGATCGTACCCATAAAGAGCTCGGAAAGGAGACATCCAAATAGACATACGATGACTGGAATTATAACAATACTCACATAAATAAATCCACTTCACCCTAGCTCTCTGCTGAGCAGACACATAGTTACAGAGATAGCCCTCCACCCATTTATTAACAATCTCAGCCTAACCATCAGTCTAAGGGTGGTAACTAGTACTAGGAGTCAACTCGGTCCCACACAACCTGCCAGAAGTGACTCATAAATCGGCTATCTCAGTCACTCACTATATTCCGGGGTAAACCATGCAACCTGAACACCTCCCGGAAGAATAAATCTAGAACCTGTGTTGCTGAAAATGCAGTAGTGATTAGAAAGAAGTGAGCATACTTCGTAAAACAATCAACTACCACATAAATACAATCTCTACCCTAAGCTTTAGGAAAGCCCACAATGAAATCCATAGAAATGCATTCCCACTTCCGCTCAGGAATGGGTAATGGCTGCAGTAAACCGGTTGGATAAGTGTGTTCTTGTTTGTTTTGTTGACACACAGAACACTCTCTGACATATTGTTGCACATCATGCTTCAGGCCTTCCAAGTAAACCTCTCCCGCACCTGCCTATAGGTTTTAAAAACCCCGGGATGTCCTGCTAAAGGAGAATCATAGAAAGCTCTCAAGACCACCAACTTAACGCTCTATCCTGGAACCAACAACACCCGCTCCTTGTAAATGATCAACTCATATACAAGTGTATACCTACTGTCCTCTATGGTCCCATCAATAAAACCAACAGCCCACTAATCTCTAGCATACTCTACCACAATCAAATGCCTCCAATCCTCGGATACCCCAGACATGACACACAAATGAGGCCTCTGAGAGAGTGCATCAGCAACCACATTCTGAGTGCTTTTGATATAAGAAATATCAAAATCATAAGACTGTAGTTTGCTAACCCACTTATGTTGTCTCTCATTGAGATCACGCTGCCCAAGGAAATACTTCAAGCTATTATGATCAGTTTTGATACAAAATTTACTACCAACCAAATACTGTCTGAATTTAGCCAAAGCATGCATAATGGCTAACATTTCCTTGTCATAAACACTAAAAACCCTCTCAAGACCCCTGAGCTTCCTGCTCTCAAACATAATAGGTTGGTGATCCTGGGAAAGTACCGCACCAGTGCCCTCACCAGTGTTGGCTAAATATTTTGCAAGTCACTAAGACTACAACTTGGCAAAATGTTTCTTTTAGGCAGTAGTATGTGAGATTTCTCTCTCCTCTCAGCAATAGGGGAGGCTCCCTTCTTACTGCAAGTGGCTTCAAATAAAGCTGAATTGTATCACACAGAGTTCTCCTTGCTATAGTAATACCGGTGGCTCAAGGAATGACTTAAGAACAATCCTTTAAAACAGCAGTTGATTTTACCTAAAGATGAAATAATATAAGAGCTCAAAGTCTCTTATCCTTACTTCAAATAATTACTCTAATTTTGGATGTACAAGAAAGCTCAAAGTTTTCCCTTAAACACCCTCTAATCGATTTAAGATTCCAACACTGAAGCCCAAAGCCTTCAGCTTTGAAATGTTGCAGCCACTACTCTCTATAGTAATCCCGATCTTCTTAAGCACAAAGTCTTCAGAAAACTTGGATTAAAGGTGCTCCAATGATATAAACAATATAACTATTTAATCTGAACAAGGATCAATGAATGCAACATAAGAATACATCCATTAATGGTCAAGACAACAACACAAAGTCTGTCAATCTCTATTCCTTTATTCAAATGCTCAACTCTTTTACAATGAAACACAAAGTCTTCAGAACTCAAGGGTTTTGCCTATAGTTTTCTTGCACATAACAAAAGATGAATATTTACAGTGAGCTCCCTCCTTTATATAGGAAAAGAAGAAAGAGGGAAGTGGAGAAGAAAAGGGAAACCCTTAACCACTTTGATTTATCCAATCCTTATCTCTAACTAACTTTGACCTATTCAAAGCTTATCCATAACTAACTAACTTTGACTTATTCAATGTTGTAGAACCTAATGTACTTACAACATGATTACATAGAACAACTTTGCACGTGATACTATCACATGCAATTACATCTTGTTCTTACATTGCATGTAATCTGTCAATTACAAATTACAAAACTAAGTGTTTGACAAGACACGACATCTACTTGCATCATCCTTTGTAGGTCTTCATGTTGCTACTAGATGCTTTGTGAGTGATGTGTTCTGGTTTGGTGAAAGCATCTCGAACCAAAATATGAAACTACATCCTTGATTGTTCCGCATCATAGTGGTGATTGCTAGAAAGGCATCTTTTCATTATCATTTCAGTCTTGAAAGCATTCTATGCCAGCCATAACTTCATCGCTCGTCCCTTTCCTTGTATGGCTCCATCATATGATTGTTCCTACTTCATATGCTTCTACAGCCTTGGAATTCTTAATCAGGATTTTGAAACCTAATTACACGTTGGGAAGAACACCATATGCTGTATTTTGGAAACCAAGTTTGGGAAAGATCACTTTTTTTTCTTTGCAACCATACGGGAAGTACTTTGCCTCCTGCAATGCGAATCTTCATTATTTGAGGGGAAGAACTAATTCATTATAGTTCGCATAAAGGGGAAGAACTTTGCATTGGAACATCATTTTGTGAAAAGAACTTTCTTGCAGTTACATTTGCAACATTTGAGAGGAAGAACTTGCACTTATAAATGGGTCTCAGAAACCTGTTTTCAAGTGATCTTTAATGCACCCATAACTGCATTTGAATTTGGGAAAATCACTTGCAAATGGGAAGATCATTTGATTGCATGTGTTGAATATGCAATGATGTTTCTAAACCCAAGATTATGAATATGATACATAATGCGGATCTTGGAAGACATAACCTGGTTACAAAAACATGGGAAGAACCAAGTTTAGAAAGATCCTTTTCCAACTTGCAACACAAATTTTCCACAATTGAGGGGAAGAGCCAATTCGTTATATAGCTGAAGCAAGAAGTCCGGAGTATGGCAACATCTCCTATTTGGACATGAATGTACCTCCTCAAACCCATTTGTGTCCATCAACCGTCAAGCCATTTACATGTAACATTGTGGCTTCTGAATTTTACCATGCCCTTACATAAGAAATATGCAAAAAAAGTCATGACACATCTGGTCTATGCATATTTCTCACTATTTTTGTGACCTTATTATGACAGTTTCTATTGTCTTTTCATTGATTGGCACTGTATTGCATAACAGCAATGTATTTTTCCTTTGACTTTTATTATGATCATGATTTTCTCACTTTCATTTTATCACAATCTCTTTCTTTTGAATTCCCATGTGATAATCATCTATTTTACCGGCTTCCCTTTCAGAACTTTATAATTGACCTTTTGACCTTAGTTTCATACTTGTGTCTATGTCTTTTGAATGTACATATGCGGCTCCTTGATCTTCCTCTATTGCTCGGGCCTCCATAAGCGCTACTGTGTAAAACATCAACAACATCTCCGAGAAGAACTTGTATTCAGAAAACACAACTGCTAAAAACTTTGATGATGATTCTAAGAAGCACATAAACCAGCATTGAGTAAGACAAGCATGATGAAGAAAGCTCATACACAATGTCACACGAATACAAATGAAAACTCAAAGGGCAAGTTAGAAGCAAGAATTCACGGGTTTTTAAATAAAAACAAAATCGCACGAACTAGGGCTTGCTGGGAATACAAAAACGTCCAAGGATTTTGAAGATAAATATCAAAACACAGCTCTTATAGACGTTTTCTGAGAGAGAATTGCAAACAAACTCAAACACTCCTTATTCAATGCATTTCCAGTCATGGAGAATTCTTTGACAAATGGCTAAGAATGAAAATCGAGATGCTTGAAAATAGCAACTCAATGACTAGTTCAAATGCCAAAATCATGGCTCGTACTATGCATTGTAAGCCGTTTTACATCAAGGAAGAAAAACGGCGATCACAGAGGAAGAAAACGCGGTTTACGCTGCTCAAACAGATTGCTAGTGATTCATTTTTAGGCTTGATGATGCAAGTTTAAATTCGCATTTATCTCACAACAATGAACCAAAATGCCCTAGACGGGCTTCTTGGAGCACGATGCAAGCTGAGACAGACCAGCGACGGGCATTTCGCAGTGTATAACATCTGTTATAACCTTGAAGTGTCCTCCCAACGTGATGATGAGCTTTTAGAACCACAAAGCAAGTCGACTCAATCTATTTAACAAGTGATGAGTTTAGATGCACAAGGTTTTAAAACACATTTTTATATATGTAATGCATATAAAAAATGACACTTTTGTATTTATAATGCCAAAAACAGGCTTTTAAAAAAAGTATTGCATATTAAAACATATATGCAATAATCCCCAAAATTGCCACCATGACGCACTTTTTGAACTCAAATACATGTTGTTTAAACATGTAATTGCAATATGCAATTGGGATTGAATTCGCCACCATGGATTTTTAGAAGACCAAAAACATGTTTAAAATAACAAGTAATCATTTTAAAAACACACCATTTAATATGATAATGTTTTTAAATAATTGCACATTTAAAATTTGATATATGCAATTGTCTTTAGAAAGCCCACCCTTAATGACTTGGATTTTTAAATTGCACTACTAGTGGGGAATCAAACACGTTCTACATTGTGATGATATGCAATATCAAATAAAAACCCCACTTAATAGCTCAACTATAAAAATCTTTATATGTAACTTTATAATTTTAATGATATAATATGCAAAAAGACTTAAAAAGTCCACCATTACATATTTAATCATTAAAAGTAATAAGTAAAACTTCTCAGAATAATGTGAAATTTTAAAGTGGGGTTCTAAACCCACTTTACATATAAATGACATCTTAACCTCATGCAATTACCAACAAAAAGCCCACTTTTGAGGGATTTCAACAAAGACAAGCAAACAGGCAGAAAAAACCCCACTTGCAGGATGCTAAAAACTTTGATAACCTGAGTTAGACAACTCCGAATTGACGCCTAGGATAGCTCAAAATGAGCGGAATTGAAAATGCCATCAACCTAGGGCAAAAATAAAACCAAAAACCAAAAACGTGACTAAGAAAAGTAACTAAGAAAATGCCTTACAGAAATTAACCCACAAAATTTTCCGTAGGGTTGCCCTAATTTTGCAAAGACAAAATTGAGGACAACAACCAGAAGCATCACAATGCAAATCAAAAGGCCTAGAAAAATCTGGCAATGCCAAAACTGGGCATGATGTCATGATCAACTTGAACTTCTCAAAACACTCTTGTGCCTGAGAGGTCCACTCAAATGCACCCTTATGGGTCAAATCAGTCTACGGGGCTGCATGCCGTGAGAACCCTGCCACAAACCTACAATAAAAGGCACACAATCAATGAACCCTCTGAGCTGTGTCAAACTCTCAGGAGCAGGCCAATCCAAAATAGCTCAAACCTTATCCGACCCATATGCACTCCGTTTGAACGGATAATATGACAAAAATACAGCAACTCGGTCATACCCAAAGCACACTTGGACTCCTTTGCATACAAGGAAGCCCTACCCAAAATATCCAACACAGTATCCAAGTGAGCAAGATGATCATCCCACATCTTGCTATAAATCAATGTCATCAAAGAAAACCAAAACAAATCTCCTCAATTAACTGTGGAAGACTCTGTTCATGGTAGACTAGAAAGTGGCTGGAGCATTAGTCAACTCGAAGGGCATGACTAAAAACTCAAAATGCCCACAGTGACATCGAAACGTTGTTTTCTCTATATCCTTTCCCCGCATCCGGATCTGATGGTAACCAGATCTCAAGTCAATCTTAGAAAAGAAGCATGCCCCATGCAACTCATCTATCAGCTCATCAATGTGCAGAATAGGATACGTGTTCTTAATGGTCCTCTAATTCAGCATCCTGTAGTCAATCCACATCCTAAGGGTACCATCCTTCTTCACCAGAACAACTGAAGAAGCAAAGGGCGATTTACTAGGCCTAATATGCCCCATAGAAATCAGCTCCTGAAACGTCTTCTCTATCTCATCCTTCAGGCGCTTGGGATGCCTGTAAGGAGTAATCATGATGGGCTCAGTGCCCTCCTCAAGCTCAATAATGTGTTCAATCCCTCGGTCAGGTGGCCTTCCATGTGGTAAATCACTAAACACTTCGGAGTGTTTAGTTCTCAATTCCTGTATGTCAGGGTGATAAGCCGATTTCCCTGAATCCTCAAGTGTGGGTAAAATTCTGCACTTGGCTGCCCACTCAACTACATCATGGTGAATGAGATGTTGTATACGTCTAAGTGACATAGTCCTCAAGTTCTCCTCTCTGATTGCCTTGAGTATGTGTTTCTTTTCATCTACTTCAAACTTCATCTCCATATCTTTGAGGCTGAGATAAAAAGCCTCAATAGAATGTAACCAACTCATACCCAAAACTAAATCGATACCTCCCATGTCAACCACGTAGAAATCAGCCTTGAATTCATATTTGTTCAATTTCATTGGGAGATCTGGAATCATTCTGTCACATTTCAAAGTATATCCATCAGCCACCTTCACTCTAATGCCCTCAAACTCCTCTGTTTGTATGCCTCTCCTAGAGACCAAACGTGAATCTATGAAATTATGTCTGGCTCCTGTATCCAACAAGGCAATGACACATTGCCCTGCTAAGAGGCCCCTCATCCTAATAGATCCATCTTTTTGCATACTCGAGAGGTGTACAACCTTGAGGTGAGAATCCTCATCCACCTTCTCACTGTTAACTGCCTCTTCCAAGCCATCATCTTCAGGAACAACTTGTTGCTATTCAAAATCAGAATTATGTTCATCTTCATAATACCACTCCATAAGCCTATTTCTACCTTTAGGCTTCAATGGACATTCATGTTTCTCATCATAAGGACCCCTGCAATAGAAACACAATCTCCTTCTCAAATCGCTAAGTGTTTTAGGATCTAAAGTCCCTGTCACTTGTTTCTTGAAATCTGGTCCATTTTTTTTTGGAGCAGCCTTGTTGTCATAAGGAAAATTTGGTGGTCTTGGAGGAAATTTGTTGCGTGGAGCTAAAAACTCCAAGTCTCGAGATTTTTTCATTGCCAACTGTAATGATGTAGGGTCAAATGACTTAACCCAACCCCTAAGAGGATCCACTAATTCCTCAATAAACAGCATAACACGCCTCCTCTCTGAAATGTCATAAACCATGACAGAGACTCTCAGAAATTCTCCAATAAAAGCCTCCAAGCTGCCTGTCTGTCTGAGCTATGCCAGCTCCTTGAAATAGGACTCTAGGTCCTTCCTGTTAAATCTCTCCACTAACCCATCCACAAATTCCTGATAGGTCACAATCTGATCATGGTGTAAGGATACCAACCCATGGTACCACTAGTCATGAGCTATACCGTCAAGGTGCAAAACAGCAAACCGAATAGCGTCCTCTTCAGACATAGGACGTAAAGACAAATATGTATCCAACTTGTGAATCCATGCTCTGGCTGTCATCTTGTCACTCCCATCAAAATGTGTCAGTGTCAATTTGCTGGTTGCTTGCTTAAGATCATGATTTGTATGTCTTTGTCATCCATCTGTTCTTCCTTTAGAGCGCTCTCTATTCTGAGTTGAATAAATCTATCAAAGTTAAGGTGTTGTTTTACTTCATGAGGTAAAGCATCCCACTCAGTATGTAACGCCAAAATGTCATCAGTAAAGGAAGCCTCATCATCAAAACTAATAGTATCTATCTCTGGTCTCAAGAAGGTAGGACGTAAAGGCCTATCCTGTGTACCTGCCAAGTCAATCCTGGACCTGTGTGAACTAGCTGAAATACTCCCATGATCTCTATCCCTGCCCTGATCTCGAGGCAAGGTGATACGTTGCAAGGTATCCGAAAAATTCTGTAAGACTGTAGCCATCTATTGTTGGCCAACTGCCAACTCTTGCTGACTGCGAGCAATATTCCTGAATACCACAGTAGATTCTCTGTCATCCTCATTACCTGTATTTTTTGGGATCCTGTCTCCCATATTTCCCTATTCCTGGCCACCAGGTGGTGGTGACTTCCTACCTCTGCAGGTGTAATGACAACCCCGTCTATACCTGTCACCTTCCATTATTCAAACCCAATTTCCTCTACAGCCTGGGAAGATGTAAGATCCGATACCACTGTAAAGAGCCTAACTGGCTCTAGTTCCAAATAGACTATGAAAGAACTCTATATTCTGAAAAATGATTCTCTTCTTCAAATTTCAATAACATATATTTTTTTTATGTTTTTTCAATACATTAAGGAATTGTAAATTCACCAAATAAATTAAATATTGTAAACAAAAATGATCACACCACAAATTCATAAGTCTTGAACACATTGACATGGAAAATATTCATTATGTATATGACAGCAATTACCATGCACCAAATGTGTATGGCGTTAACTCCTCCAAGCCTTAATCATCACCCGGTTTCGCTATGACTAGCCGTGTTAGGTTGTAGACTGTTGAACAAATGCACACGGCTGGTGAAGGAGTCGTCCAGCCTAACACAGTTAACGTTGTTTACCGTCACAGGAAATATATTACACACAGAATATATCATAGAATAATAAATACTTTCATTAATCATTCCCAAAGGTTACAGTAATAGTGTCTTCCAAAGAGCAAGTACAATATTCATATACAATCCGAAGAGGTGCAACCAAACGTCGTCACCCTTCTCAACCGTCGGCAACTAACTAACCTCCGTCGGCAACTAACATCCGACGGTAACACAA
>MU224522.1:1981627-2001363 GCA_018584345.1 Thuja plicata | reverse complement strand
TCTATTTTTGTTCAATTGATTGGGCATGAATTCTTTGCTCACTTCGGGCAATAATCAACACATCAATTTATTTTATTTTTTCCTTCCCGAGTACGTCTAGGCAGCGGCGCCAAATGTTTACCGTCACAGGAAATATATTACACAGAATATATCATAGAATAATAAATACTTTCATTAATCATTCCCAAAGGTTACAGTAATAGTGTCTTCCAAAGAGCAAGTACAATATTCATATACAATCCGAAGAGGTGCAACCAAACGTCGTTACCCTTCTCAACCGTCGGCAACTAACTAACCTCCGTCGGCAACTAACATCCGACGGTAACACAACTTTACGGCTAACAAACGTCCAGCATTAACAATGTCTCCCAAACCGTCTTCTTGCAGCCCATGATCAATCCACGACAATTAACAAATCAGTAATAGCTCGCAAGGCGTTTTATCCATTGCAGAATCCACACGATTCACTGGACAATGACGTCCAATTCAAAGTGTTGAGACAACTAAATCGAATTCACAATTCGATCAGCAAGTATTTTTGAAACCCTTCCAATTCTCCAATTCATAAGTTTGTAGAAAATGCATAGAATGACTTTCTTGGCCTTCGAAAATCCAATATAAAAGCTGAGGCTTCCTCAAGAAGGCTCGATATTTCAAATCTTTTACAATACACTTCGAATAACTTAAAGCATTCTTCCCTCCAACTTAGGATATATGAAAAAATAATCATATTCAACTTTTATAATAAAAGTCCCACATAAACCATTAAGATATCATTAATACATCAATGATATAACTTATAATAACTCCAAGATTAATTAATTAGGGAAGATTTAATTAATCAATTTGATCCATCTCCAAATCACATTGAGCACCAAGGAACCCCACCATCCGCACAATGACCACACCAGAAATAGTAACTGGCAAATGATGACTTACCAAAAATAGCAAGCCCTGACCAAGAGACCCTCAAATCAAAGCATTAGCTCACGAGGGTCGCAATGATGGGCTATTAAACCTGTCCCACAGACAACTGCTAAATCAGGGACATCACACAATGGAATGAACAGGCACAATGTACCTTAGACAAGTTGAAGGAAACCATGAGTTCTTGTCCGGTCCTCGCATTACCAGACTTCACTCGACCCTTCATCGTAGAATACGACGCATCAGAGGAAGGCATCGGGGCCGTACTCATGCAGGACCGTCATCCGATTGCATTCGAGAGTCAGAAACTCTTGAGAGTGGAGAAGTTGTATTCCATCTACGACAAAGAAATGCTAGCCATCATGCACGCCCTGACGAAGTTTAGATGGTACCTCGTGGGATCTAAGTTCGTCGTCCGTACGAACCACAACATCCTGAGGTATTTCTTGGAATAGGAGCTAAAAGAAAGACAATAGAAGTGGGTGAGCGAAATCCAAGCGTTTGACTTTGATATTGAGTACGTGAAAGGGAAGAATAATATTGTGGCTGACGCTTTATCAAGGAAGCCCGCCATACGCTACTTGTCTCAGATTTCGGTGGATTGGAAGGCATACCTGTTGGTCAAATATTCTAAGAACCCTTTTGCATGTCAATTGATGGATGGCGAAGTGCCTGACGACAGATACAAGGTGGTCGACGGCATCATTTATTATAAGGACAGGATTTATTTAGTGCCCGAGTCCAGGATCAAAGAGAAAACTTTAAAGGAGATGCACGACTCACCCTTGGTCGGGCATACAGGGTACCTAAAGACCTACAAACAAATCAAAGAAAGATTCTCCTGGAAGGGTCTCAAGAACGATGTCCTACAATACGTTCAGGAATGTGCTAGCTGTTAGCAAAACAAATCCGAGCACACACTACCAGCTAGTCTTCTACAACCATTACTGATACCTGAGCAAAAGTGGGGTAGCATCTCAATGGACTTCATCTTAGGGCTTCCCAAGGTGCAAGGGAAGGATTGTATCTTCGTGGTGGTTGATCGGCTGACCAAGTATGCACACTTCTTTGCCATTCCCGTAGGGTATCAGGCCGCACAAGTAGTGGATCTATTTTTTCGTGAGGTGTTTCGCCTGCACGATCTCCCTCGGAACATCGTCAGCAATAGGGATAGCCACTTCCTCAGCATCTTTTAGACAGAACTATTTCTACTCGCAGTGATGGAGTTGTCGCCGAGCACCAATTATCACCTGCAGACTGATGGACAGACCGAGATTGTGAGCAAGTGGCTGGAAGGCTACCTCAGGAACTACGTTTCAGCACAACATAAGACATGGGTTAAGTGGTTGCATTTGGGTGAACACTGCTACAATACCACGTACTACATGTCGATTGACATGGCGCCATTCAAAGCATTGTACGACTACGAACCGCCATCATTCGTTGATATGGCACTGGGCAATAGTCGCACGCCAAAGGCCAAGGATTGGCTACAAGAAGGGTTGGACATTTTGAAGTCTCTCAAGGAAAACCTTCAGAGGGCCCAGAACCAGCAGAAGATGTATGCTGACAGGCACCGAATAAAGAGAAATTTTGAAGTTGGCGATCTGATGTACCTCCGGCTGTACCAAATTTCCTATAAAAGGAATAGTTCTCTTTGTTCAAAGGGAGAGGCAATTTGAGGAGTAAGGTTATAATGCTAGTTTTGTTCTAGGTTTTGATCATTGTTCTTGCCTCCATCTCCATGGTAGTCTAGTTTGCTTGCATGTTAGATTCTAGCTTACATTTCTAGTTTAATGGTAGTTTCATTCCTAGCTTCATTTAGTAGTTTGTAATGGCATTCTTAGCTTTATCTCATGGTTAATATGCATTTAGTTTGCTTATTGCATGCATGTCATTTCCAAGGTTTTTGAGAACAAAGTATGCAAGTTCATGCATCTTGCTCATTTTATGAAATCTTCCATTTTGGAGTCGTCTAGTCACTGATTCTCCATGCCAATTTGATGTGCATCCTCATAGAATCAAACTCGCTTCAATTAGGAAGCAATAAGCCGCTCTTGAGGGTAGTTTGTGCAATGATTTTGATTTCTATTTGATACTAACCCCCTTGAATTAATGGTTTATTGAGTGTTTGGTGTCGCAGGTTGAAGGCCACATTTTACCACCACACATTTGGCACCCACCGTGGAGTTAAACTAGTTTTTTGCCCCAATTTTCATTTAATTTCATTTTTTTGACGAAACTGCGCTTTCTGTCGTACTGTGTTTCATACCTGCCCGTACGACAATTCATAGACCACTAGTTTGTCGTTTCAAAACATTTATATTATCGTACGAGTACGTATCTGGTTTACATTGTTGTACTGGAATATTATATTTGTCGTACAGGAGATCATCTAATCATGTTTTGTCGTATGGTCTTACATGTTTTGTCGTACGAGTTTTGCTTCCAGAGTGTCCTCTGTACTTTGTCGTTTCAGAAACAGAGAGCGTTTTTAGAGGTGTATTTGATGTGGTCTTGATTTGCTAACCTCTAACATGTTTTTGGTGATCTTTTTTCTCTCTGGTTTGACAGCCTAACTGGTTTTTGCAAAACGTTTAGTGGAAGAATCGCTTGCCAAAGTCATACTAGCACACATTTTGTCACAAACTACTAACGCTTTTGTGCTTGTAGGACGCTTGAAAGAGAGAAAGTCCGTTGAAATTACAAAACACTTGTTCTTGCAGGTTGTCTTTTGACTCCATCAACCAAACGAAAAACATGTCTTCTTAAATGGTTTCTTAGGCACCTAGTTTAATTATGGTATTGTTTGTGTGAGTTAAATTGGACATTAGGGGATTATGCTCTTCTTCCCTTAGGAAGAATCAGAAACCCAAACATGTTTAATTTATCTTAGGCAAGCAATCACTTTGGGCAAACTTGGAGTGTTTGGCGTGTTTGGGAGACACAAAAAGAAGTAGGAAATTATGCTCTTCTCATCTTTGAGGAAGAATCAGAAATCTCGACCTTCTCTTTGCTATCCACTTTACTTAATGCATACCTTTTAGATGGGCCTGCCGGTTGAGGAAAAAATCTCCCGGGAACGACCCAGGTGAGAACGAGGTGTAAGCCACGCCACTCTAACTCACGTTAAAAAAATTTACTCTTTGGGGCCAAAGCCTCAGGAGTCGGATGTCATTTGGGCTTATACTCGGCACACGTCTAACACAAAGTAGGGCCTCTCGGTCTCAATCATGTTTACGTGACTGTTTGTGCTAAGACGCTTTGCAGGACTATATGTCTCAATCGCGCTTGCACGAACGCAAAGGATACAACCGAATGGAGATCCTTACTAGAATCCATAGAGCAGAAGCCACTCGGTTCACCTCCGAAAGTGGATAATCCAAGTGCAAGGGAGATAGTAACCCCCCCAAGATACTCGTCATATCGTGCCCCCATTAGCGTTTGGAGTCGGATAATATGGCGTCATGAGTGGAGCCATTGCGTGTTTGGTGACAGTCGTATTCTGATTAGCTATTGGGTGTGTACCTGAGTCTACGAAAGTGGATTTTCTTACTAAGCCAAATTGACTCTAGGGAGGAAGTGTTTGATTTTCACTCCTTTGTGTTTGATGTGTTTGAATCACTTTAAACTGACACTAAAACGACATAAACACCTTCAGACATTGACATTTTCACCTCAAATTGTGCAAGTTAGTCCAAATTTCACTCAAAACAAGTGGCAAACTATCCCTATTATACATTGTTGTTTTCACATATCATAATTGTCGTACGACAAAACACTAAAACAACAACTCGTATGGGAACCTGGGAATTGTCATATGGGAACTTGGGAATTGTGGTATGAGCTTACATCAGAAACCAAGTTACCTTGATCTTTGGTATCTGTACTTCCTGTCTACATGGCTTAAGTTAATCATAGTACTCTGTCACAGCAGTTGTCAGTTCTTGATCAGTTGGCTTGACTCGTCATCGTCTCTCGTCCTAGTTTCTTCAATGATCTTACTTACCATACGCTATCTTATCAACAGTCAATCCCAATCAGTTAGGTCACAAGTCTCGTCCAGCAGACATCCAGGTCTCAAAACACGATACCTTGTACCAAGCTCAACAATCTTTCATCAACACCTCTCTTTCAAAGACAATCTGCAGAGTTTTTGGAGCTTGGTTTGACATCCTTCACTAAGGTTGACACCTTATGGAGGGTTTTTAATGGAGAAGCAAAAACACACATGCTGGCCGCCACAGAGAAGATAATGATGGACGCCAAAGCTCTTGAGTTCATTTATTTATCTTAACCTAGCTTAACGATTTGGCTTCCCAAGTCATGGGATTTCTAGTTCAATGTGCAAGGCATGGTTGGCTACTTCTACCAAGTATCTATCATGGAGAAAAGACTATGCTTAATTTCTCTGCAAATCTGGAAATATTTGATAAGCCAATTTGGGGTATTCTTGGGGTCGACTCACCATTTTGAAGGTAAGGCATCAGCTGAGGGCCGTTGGGCATGCAAAAAGTTGTATGATCATAAAATAGCAAATTATCAAAGCTGGGTGCTTCTAGTGTGGATGTGGAGGATATTAAGTGCAGAAAACTTCATATTTCAGTTGTTGCTGCTCAGGAAAGAGACATCATGACAATCTGAAGTATTATTTGATTTAAATCTTATTTGCTTATGCTACTGTATGCTGAAAACCATTCCCTTTCAGAGCTGATCAATTAAGGGGGATACTTTGTGCAATACTTCTCTTTGAATTTCGTCATGGTTGAAGGATTGTATGTAAAAGACATTTGCAGTGACTCTGAACTGGGAATTTTATCTTGCTGCTGTATAAAAACTTTGCTATGGATATTCTTGCTCTAAATTGCTGTCCCACTGTGCATTGTTGCAGACTTCATGTCAGATGTATTTCAGACTTTCATTTCAAGTTTAAGGTCAGCAATAATTATTTCATTTCTGAAATTTCTATTCAATGATTTCAAATGAGTTGTGGGAATAAATATCAAATTGCACTTTACTTTCTTAATTATGTTCCTGTTGTTATTTCAATATGCTATGCAAACTTCATGCAATTTGAAAACCTTCCCAAGGAACAAACAAACTGCAAATAAAAACTTCCCAGCCAACTGTTTGACGAAATTACTCAGACAATTAAGTGCAAAAAATCCTAGCAAAACAGGGGTAGCATAATACAGTTTGGAGGGTGTTGCATATATTTCTGGGTTGCAAGGACAAGGTCACAAATCATTTGGCTCTCTCTACTTGATTGCATCAGATAGCCATAATACCTTGGGGAGAGAAGAAAAGAAATATTTTACAATGCTCCTAAATTATTGTTACAACAAGACTCCAATTGTGATAGATATCAAAAGAAAGCTAATATACACATAAAACATTAGTATGCACTTCATCTTGCTTAGTTTTAATGATCACTTGAATATGGTCGTTACCAATCTTACTATGGCAATCCCCACTGAGATGTTAGTATTTTCAATTTAAAAAACTCTTAGTTCGGTAGTGGTATAAATTAATTCTTATTTTCTGCATGTACCTAATTATGCTTCAAAAAACACAGTTGTTTCCTAAACTTCCATACTAGAGAACAGTTGACTGCAATTGTAAATCACCTCTTATTTCTACACCATATCTTATTTGCATTTATTCTTTGTACCTACAATACTGCTTAGCTTTCCCTTTTTTCTGGGTGGGAGACAAGTATATCTATGGAAATGAGAAAAGAAACTCATAAGCTACAAGCAATATAAAAATATTAAATCATTCATATTCTACATCATGAACTTCCTCCATTTTGTGATAAGTGGTATTATAAAGTATCTAAAGCGTAAAATTACGGTAAAATTTTAAACCAGAAACCAAAGCGGGCCTCCACAAAATACCTGTACTGTTGCACCTCCGTGTGTTGAGGTATTCCAGCTGGATGCATGCTGTTTGTGTGATTACTCTGTATTCTTGACAATGTCACAGGAAGGTTTTTGACCTCATTTTTACACACATCACAAGTTTTATTTCCTTTAATTGTAAACCATTTAACAACACAATCTTCATGTGCAAGTCCAAGTTCACCTTTGCATCCACACTCCATTTTAAGCATCATACCACCCTCAGAAAGACCAACCAAACAAATTCTGCATACCGCTTCTTCCTCAGAAATTTGCTCAGTGCCATTATCAATGTCTGTGAAAGAGATAATGGTTAATAGTCTCATTAAATATTCAGATTTGGTATTAAATAAATATCAAAGTCAATAGGCTATCAAAAAAGAGCACTTAGAAATAATGGAAAAATGGAGATAGTACCAATATCTGTTGTTGAGATTTCCTTTTGAACAGACACTACACTTGCCTCCATGACATGAGTCACTGGTCTTAGTAACATTATGCAACCTGTAGATGTTTTCTACAATCACAATGTTTTATTATTTAAGCATATTGTTAGCAAACAAGGAACATTCACTTCATTGCTTGAACAAAAAAGGAAGACTGATAAATTGCAAACTTCAAAGCCTGATAACAAAAAGCATTCCTTAAAGAGAAATGATTAAGTATATCTATGAAACCAAAGGCTACAGGATCCAGGTACAAGGAATATGTTAAAAAATATAATAATCTCTTGTTTTTCCTTTATTTTAATTCATTCTTCTGCCTTGTTTTCTCTCATTTGTTTTAGTTGGTGTTTGCAAATTGAAGAAATTCATTTGTTAAAAGTGATGACTTTCTTCTTTCGGATGGTAATAGTGCAATATTAATCATAAATATTCTATTATTCTGAGTTGCAGCTATGAAGTCACTGTGCACTTCTGTTTGTGGGGCAGCAATACTTTTACAGAAAATGGTAGATCTATCTTTTATTATCCAATCAGATAAGAAGACCATCCATGTTCTACATCAAACAACGATAACAATTTCCAGCCATCTTTGAAGACCTTTCCAGGCTCCCATTTCTAGCTATGCTGCAAATAAGATAATATGATTGGGATCATGAAGAGAAGTCGCTATAGTGAAAGGGATAAGAACATTATCATTGGAAGAAACTCATTCTAAGAGTGAATTTCTCTATACTTCAGCATACAAGCATATCAAAACATTAAATTTGCACCTTTCATCAAATACAATGGAAGTGAAGTGTAAAGTCAAGCTAGATTTCTATGAATACAGAAAATATTGCATATCTTCCTTGATTTCATTTTTTTTCCAGGACTCATTCTCATGCTATCCTCATAAAAGATCCTATGGATGTAAGAAAAAAAGGAAGGGTTTTGTTATGGGAAATCTGATGCCACTAGAAGCTTGAAAACTTGAAACTTGATTTTATTACAATAGTATTGATAGATAGAAATGGTTTTAGTTTTTCTATCCAAATGAAAAAAAACAATTTAATATTTCCTTTTCAAATGAGCCATATACTATTAAGGTCAACTTTAACTACAATGATGTAAGATCCCTTAGTAATAGTAAGTCAAAATTATATCGCAAATCTCAAGTTCATAGTCTAGGCATGCTAAACTGAAACAGATTCTTCAGCACAAATTTCATTTATATAGAACATGCATTTGACCGAACACTTGTTGTACATGACATCCAGAAACTATTTCTTATTGTATTGAAATTCTATCAAACACTTAGCATCCCATCTCTTGTCAACAAGCGGTTCACCGTTCTGGTTTTAGAATTTAGTTGTCTGTTGTTACAGACTGAGTAGTATCCATGGCATCATATTTTCTATATACTTATACATTCAAAGTGACTATCATACTGCTAAAGGTTTATGTAATGAGCCTGACTGGCTCTTTATATTAAATCAATTATAATTGAAATTCCTTCTCTTCTATGGTATATATTTAAATCGCTGAGCACGTATTTCTACCAATTCTCTTTGTACTTTCAAAACCAACACAATGCATATATTGAAGAAATTTAAAGAGTTCAAAAGCAATATCTGAAACTTCTGAATTAAGACTGGTTTAATTCGATTAAAACATTACAATGCCTGGCAGTCGCATCATTTATTTGCTATTATAAATTGAAATGAACCTGATTTGAATTCGGACGTGCTAGCTTGCTGGCCGCTGTGAGTAGTATGGTCTCCACAATAACCATGCGCTGCCCGGGTGGATTGCTGGTGTCTTGCTTGGGCATCCAGCTATGAGTATGCTGGCCCTGTGCCATTTCTCCTGTGTGTGCGGCAGCCTCTTTGCTTTCCGTGGCTAAAAGGAGAGCTCACACGAAAGGAGAGATGCGCTGCTGTCTCAACCTTCGCATCCCAGTACAAATCTGCTGCGGATAACAGTCACCACTGCAGCCATAGTCTCCAATGATACCAATTACTTCCAACAGATGAATTTGATTCCCAAGCCAGTCTAAATGGGACCAAATCCGGATTGTGATCTCTTTTCCTTAAGAGCAAATCGACCTCTTTAAGCAGGCCACAGTTCAATCGAATTCAATCTAGAATTCAAAGCTTCCTCGTATACATCAGCACGAAGGAGAAGCCGATTATACAACAGCAATCGATTGATGATTAGCTCAGGAAGAATCAGTCTTCGAGAAACTAATTTGACTCTTATATTTCAGCAAGGGCACAGATTTCAGAACACATAGGAACAATTTCCAAGACCAATTCAATATAATATATATTCGATGCCCATCCCAATGAAATGAGCTCATATTTGTAATCCATTCTTGGCCACAGTTTCCCAAAAAGAGCTTCAGTTCACAGCTCTTTAAAATAACAACTTCTAACTTATTATAATAATGTGGCTTTATTATTAATTAATATTTTATAAATATTAATTAATAACTATTAATCAATAAATATGAATTCTGCGATAACTCCCGCATCCACTGCTGATCAGGCCAAACTAACATAGCCACCCAATGCACTACCAAAAATAACAACTGCCAAAAATAGACTTACTATAAATAGTAAGTCTCCAGCCAAAGCACTGCGCAAACTGAATATCACCTGGAGTACTAACCACTGCCGATATTGCCCTACCAGAAATGGAAACTGACCAAACTGACTTACTAAAAATAGTAAGTCTAGACTTACTGAAAATAGCAAGTCTGCCAACCGGGACCCTCAAAACCAGGCATCAGCTCACGAGGGTCAGGATGATGAGTTGATCAAGCCACTGCCAATACCTGCTAAAAAAAGGGGGTCATCACAGTTTAAGATATATACAAACTTCTTATCAAGGATTTCAAAGTTTGTGAGAAGCTCTGAGATGAAACTAATTTCTCGAATTAAAATCATAATTGCATTCAAGACTGAAATTACAATGAAGAAATGCTAACTATTTAACATCTTATGTTGTAGCAGATAATAAGCCATCTGATTAAGATCATTCTGAAAATGAGCATTCAACACTTATCAACAATTGCATTTCCATTGATAGCAGACCAAGAGGATGCAAATAAGCAAATTCCGTTTCCAACGGCCCCAGAATCTTGGCTATCCTCATGTCTTCCTTGCCTGATGACTCCCAAGCTACCCATGCACATACCTCAATTCCCAGTTGTCATGATTATGAACATCCAGCAGAGATAGTCTATACCTTGCATGTTTAAGAAATTTGTATGTCTACCCTATGGAATTCTTGGCCGATGGCAATTTCTTTTATTTACAGCACCATCCAGGAGACACACGGCTCAGAAGGGCAAGGGAAAGGCTTCATGCGGCTACCCCAACCCTTAGTAATGTGTTTGATTCCTTTGAAGCTCCCTTCCATTTGAAATCCGTTGAATACTCAAACTCGACAACTTCAAGAATCTACTATTGTAAGAACAATTATTCATGCCGGCATCGAAATATTATTTACCAGACATAACATTGTGTTGTCCTCTATTTCGCATTCACAAAATTGGACAACCCTATGCAATTTTCTCATAGATTGGTAGATGTTTCCTCTAAGGTTTGGTGTCCTTAATGATGTCTATCTGAGCGATCAGTCATCCCTTGATATGACTTGGATTTTACGTCTTAAGAGCATTGATTTCTGAAGGTTCCTGTCAAGTTTATCACCTTATTGCTTGTTGAAATGAGTCTTTCTTCTCTGTCGACAAGCACTTGATTTTTGTAACCTTCAAGTCTTTCTTCGTTTTTCTTAGTTTTGCGTTTAGTTTTTAGTCTTGTTTTTGCCTTAGAAATCTAGCATTTTGAATTACGCTCGTTTTGAGCTATCTTAGGCCTCAAACGGAGTTGTCTAGCTCAAGCTATTAAGGAATTAAGCATGCTGCAGGTGGGGTTTTTCAGTTTGATTGCACATCCTTGTTAAAAATCCTTCAAAAGTGAGTTTTTTATTGCTAATTGCACGAAATTAAAATGTCGTTTACATGTTAAGTGGATTTAGAACCCCATTTTCAAATTTCACATCATTCTGAGAAGTTTTGGATATAGTTTTTAATGTTTTATATGTAAAGGTGGGTTTTTCCAGTCCTTTTGCATATTTCATTATTAAAACTATAGTTACATGTAAATATAATAAAATGAGATACTTTTTATGCAATTAAGTGAGGTTTTTGTTCAACATTGCATGTCATCACAATGCAAATCATCTTTAAAACTCCACTATTATATTATAAGTCCCAAATGCATAAAGGTGGGCTTTTTAAATGCAAATACATATATTATGTTAAAAATATATGCAAAAACATACAACTTAACATGTGTAAGTGGGGTTTTGAAATGCATTTGCATATTAGAAGCCCGTTATTATAAACCTTTTAATTTAAAATCTTTATAGTGCAAATTCCAACCCATTTACACATGTATTTGCATGTGAAAAGCCCATTTTTAATAACTTAAAGGCATGGTGGCGAATTTTGGAAGGAATGCATATGGGTTTAACTCTAAAAACCCCGTTCTTAAGTCTTTTTTTGCATTAAAAGGTCTTGGTGGTGATTTTAAACCAATATGCATGTGTTCTCAAGCCAAAAAAGCCCGTTATTATTCATCATAGACTTGGGTTTTGCTGGGTGGAGATTTGGAGGCTAAAACCATATCCCTTTGCATGTAAAAAACCCGTTTTTGCTTCCTTCTCCATGCGTTTTTGCTCTCTATCCTTAGGACAGCGATTTTATATGCATTTGCATGCGTCCAAGCACATGCAAACACTCAAAAACAGCCCGTCCAAAGGCGTTTTTTGCTGAATACGGCTTATTGAGGGAAGAGTTATGCATTAAATCTCAAACATTTTGCCTTGAGGAAAGATTCTAGGGTAAGAAATTTCGTTTTCAGCTTGTTCTTCATCTGTTTCAAGTTGTTTTGATGCCCTAGGTGCCGTTTTTGGTTGCCATTGTGTAATGTGCCTCGCTAGCCATTTTATCTTGGCCTGATAGGCTAACCAGGGCTTGACTGGGGTCAGTATGATATTTGGCCTAGGGAATTCCAATTTCAGGCCAATAAGAGTAGTTTCCGCAGGGTTTCCAGCTACTTACTATTTATAGTAAGTCGTTAGAGTTCAGTCTTCATGGCATTTCAGTATTGGACTTAGAGCGTATCGCCGAGAGCTTTC
The DNA here is from genome assembly GCA_018584345.1 of Thuja plicata. Classification (NCBI taxonomy): domain Eukaryota; kingdom Viridiplantae; phylum Streptophyta; class Pinopsida; order Cupressales; family Cupressaceae; genus Thuja; species Thuja plicata. The sequence goes on along the minus strand of MU224522.1, from coordinate 1,988,903 downwards.
CGGCAAGCTATCACACATCTTATTCCGAGTTCGTTTGGTCATCCATTTTAATGCTAGAAGATTTCTTACTTTATTATTAAATGGATGTATTACTTTAAAGTGACAAAAAGTGAGAATATGAAAAGACAGAGAAGGGAAACTGAAGAGTCACAGCTATTGCTTTAAAAGAAGGAATGGAGGCTCATTTGAGATATGCTTAGTTTATGAATTTATGTCTCTTGGAAAATCCATGAAGCTTCAGCTTTCGATTCTGAAAGCTGAGGACGGAAACCTCCAGGCTTTCTCGGTGGATTGGACGAAAACCCAATTAATCTCAAGGGTGGATTCACAGCAGACTTCACCATTGCATTTCCAGGTTCTTTTTGTTATTTGATATTCTGTTGCATATTGTAGCTCGGATTTGGATTGTGAGAAATCCCACTATTATTGTATTGTTGTTGTATAATGCAATAATATTTGCTGAGGGTTTTCATGGAATATATTACTGGTTATTGTTGTTGAATCATTGGTTTATTGCATGCATTTATTTGTTTAAATCTGCATGAGATATATTTGTGGAAAAATCGGGAAAATACCGGTTTGGGACATTTTACATTGCATATGCATTTGATTTGGTCAATGTTGTTGCTATCTTTGTGCATTTTGTTTCTTCAATCATTCAACACTTGGCAACCAACGGATCTTGACTCCAAGATGCATTCATTTCAAGAGGATTGAGTCAAGATTCAAAATCTATACAATCTTCTTTTTGCAATCTTTTCTTAATCCGAAAATTTGTTGGATTTTGTTTCAGATTTTGCTCAAGGATTTATAAAAACTTCTTCTCTTGTTTTTGGTGAAAGGAGGTAAGTTTTCTTGTGCTTTTTTTTGAGATTTATGTATATATTTTTGGTTCTTCTTAGTGAATGCAAATCCTTCATTTCATTTCAAGATTTGCATGCTTCTTAGTTTTGATTTTGATCCTTCTACTTCTGTCTAAATTTCTCCAAGTTGCATATGCAAGAAGTTCTTCATACTTGCATATGCAGTCGGGATTAAAAACCCCGTTCTAAATATGGAATCACTTCAAAAAAGATCTAAGTCTTTCCCAGCATGCAATGTAGGCCCAAAAACCCACTTTTTTCATGCTATCCATGCTTATATAAGAATGACTTGTAATGGGACATAAAAATCCCACTTATGAGTAAATGAGCTAACTTTCCCAATATGGAGAGCAAATAATAAAGCCCACCTTCATGCTTTTTCTATGGCTTTTCATGAGTTGCAAACATTTCCAAAATCCCCACCTCGCATATTGAATACTTATCCATGTATATATACACCTTCCATACTCATTTTATCATTTCAAAGCTTGTTGTCCACATATGCACTACTCCCAAAAAACCCGTTTTTGGTTTTTCTCTTCATTTTAAAGAGCTGATTTTGACTAAAATCCTTCACCCTCTGTGCTCAAAGGCCTTATACTCATATCCTATACGCATACTCTTCCAAATCTGCAAAGTTCTAGCTTGAAAGACCATGTTATGGCTTCTTCTGATAACTACAGGATGACAACATGATACAACCATACAAGAAAAATGATGAACGACGAAATGATTAGAGCATAGAATGCTTTCAAGACAGAGATGGAAAGAAGCAAAGATGCCTTCCCAATAATCACCAATCAAGGATGAAAATGCGATTACTGTTGAAGATGTTTTCATCAAACCTAGACACATCGCTCACAAAGCATCTTGTAGCAGCATGAGGACCAATAAATGATGATGTAATAGATGTCATGTCTTGTCAGACACTTAGAAATTTTTTATCATGTATTTGTGATTTGTATTTGACAACTTACATGTAATGTAAAAACAAAATGTAATTGCATGTGATAGTATCATGTGCAAAGTTGTTTTATGTAATCATGTTGCAAGTTCTTTAAGCCTTGTAGCATTGAATAAGTCACGGTGGTTAAGGGTTTCCCCTTTCCTCTCCACCTTTCTCTCTCCTCTTTGCCTATATAAAGGAGGGAGCTCATTGTAAATAATCATCTTTTGGTGTGTGCAAGAAAGCTATACTTGAATCTCTTATATTTTGAAAACTTTGAGTTTCATTGTGTAAAGTTATTGAGTTGAATAGAAGGAACAAGGATTCACATACTTTGTATTGTTAATCTGAAAATCAATAAGTGTATTCTTATATTGCATTTGTTGATCCTTTCTCAAATCAATTGATAGTTATCTTGTGTGTGTCATTCGGGCACTTTAATTCAAGTTTTTTGAAGACTTTGTGCTTCACAAATAAGGATTAATATAGATAGAAGTGGCTGCAATAACTTAAAGCTGAGGACTTTGGGCTTCAGTGATAAGTGTTTTTGTTAAGAAAAAAGATATTCGGTGAAAGACTTTGTGCTTTCCTAGCTATTCTATTCTTAGAATCATCTTTCGAAGTATAAGAGACTTTGTGTTCATATATTTGTTTCAATTTATTATAAGTAAACTATTGTCTTAAAGTGTTGTTCTTACGTCAACCCTAAGCCACCGGTATTATCGTAGCAATAGGAATTGTTTGTATTTCAGTTTAGTTTCCATTGAAGCCACCTACGGTAAGGGAGCCTCCCCTACTGCTGAGAGGAGAGCGAAATTTCACACACTGTTGTCTAAAGTTCCAATTTTGTCAAGTTGTAGTCTTAGTTACTTGCAAACATTTTAGCCAACAGTTTTCGGTGACTCTGCTGGGGACATCGAACGCATAAGGAAGTGTATCTTACAAACTAACTTTGAGTTGTTGTAAACAATACATTGTAACTACTACTTGTATCTAAAAGGTTGATGAGAAGATTGGTTAAGAAGACTTTGAGCTTCTAATTTGTTTTCTTGTCCCGGAGAAGCAACGGAGGACTTTGTGCCTTTATGGACTCTTTGCTTCTTTAAAATTATCTCAAATCTATTACACACTCAGCTGCAATCTTTTTCTGAAAAAAGAGGAAAAGATTAAACGTTTGTTCTACAAGGGAGAACTAAATGAAGTTCCATCCAAGTTAGTATAGATTTATTTAACAAAGGTTTACTTTCAGGTTGATTTAATTGTTCACACTAGAAGGAATCAAACAATATTCAAGACGGAAGAAGGGTGAAGCATCGAAGTATACACCGAGTTGGGCCCAGCAAGCCGGGCTTTCTCTCCTAGCTCTTGCATCTCCACTTACGCGAACTACTAGTTATCCACCATCAAAGAAGTAGGATCCTGTACCAAGTGAAGCAACACCTTTCTTTTTCAAAGCCGTTAATCTCATCTATTCCAGTTTTTCAAGCTTTTACCAAGGACATGTAAATGGCTCAAGGTCCTTGGGGAAATGTTGTTGGTCCATTAAGTCTGGTTCCACCGCTACATGCTCTTCCTGATGGCTCGCAGAAGAATTTTCCCAAGTTCTTTGGTAATGGACAACAACATCCTGATGAACATATTGTTGCTTTTTACATTGTATGCAGTGTTCATGGTGTTAAACATGAGGACGTGTCTATAAGGTTGTTCATGGAAACTCTCCAAGGTATAGCTGCTGATTGGTTTTATCATCTTGCACCACAACCATCACAAACTGGGCTACTTTCATAGTCAAGTTTGAAGAAAGGTTCAAGTCGCCTGAAGATGCTCATGCCTTGTTGGCCCAACTCACTCAGTTGAAGAAGGCATCTCACGTACCTATGTGTGAATTGGTGGCTCATTTCAACAAATTGACACGAAGAATGTCAGTTGTTGCTCAGCCTACAGCTGCAAATTTGAAGTGTTTCTTTGTCGATACTCAGATTCTTGAAGTCAGTTTTCTATTGAGAAGAGCAGCCCTGGCTACTCTTGCAGTTGCACAGACATTGGCAATTGAAATTGAAGATGATCTTATTCTTGTCGGGCAGATAAGAATTGAAGCAAGTGGGTTTGAAGAAAGTTCTTTCTCTTTGAATTCATTTCTTCTATGACAAGAACAGATCCTGGGGTGCAGAGGTTGGCAAATGAGTTGTTTGCCCTCAAAATGAAAATAGCTCAAGGTATGTTCTTCGTTCCTCACAAAGATGTACAAAAAAAGCCTCTTCTAAATGTTGCTCATAGTTCTGCTGATGGAAATCAACAAAAGTTAGTTTCATCACCAAAGAAGCTTGCTATTGAGGCAGCATCAGCGAAGGCAACAACAAAGTATCCCGAATCCGAGGACAGTGATCTTGATATACTCTTCCAAGAAAAGGAAGCATATATAGTTGGCGACTCTTATTTCTAGTTCACACAGTCTCAAAAAACTGTTGATGAATAGCAGAAAGATGAAAATTTTTCATTTGGTGTTCAACCAACTGAAGATAATCATGTCACCAAACATAAAAAGATTGATATGCAAGCAAGTCCTAATCAAGCTGAAAATGATGCAATTGTGTCTCAAGGTCATGAACTTGAATACACTTTGCATACATCTTCTATCCCGGAGTTTGAAAAGGGACTTCTCATAAACAATCAAGACTTTCCCAAGTCTAGAGTTTGTGAACAGCATGTTGAGGTATGCAATACAACTGTATCTTCATCTAAACCACATGAGCAAAATCTTCACAATTATCTTGAGGTTGTCATGGTTGATGAACCAGTCAAGCAAGTTGTAGCATGCAAGAAGAGTTTAGCATTTTTTCGATCAAGGGGATGTCCCATAAGACATCTTGCTCGGTTGGAGGACCATGGTAGAAAGTCAATAGTTCCACTTGTACCTGAGCATGAAGAGGCTAAACATGTGTTTGTAGTTCAACAAGAACAGTCTGAATTCATGGACTTACTTTGAGGCAGTAGTACATATGATTCATCTCAAGAAGGTGAATTCGCCCATCTCTTCCAAGGGGTGTTGCATCACGCATTGGTAACATTGCTCCAGTTGTTCGTGTTTTATGGTTACAAAGTTGCCTTTGAACATGCAAGGTACTGCAAGCTGCCGAAAAAAGGTAGCTATTTTGCTAACCCTTTAGGCATTTTGACAAACAATTTGTTTGCATATACAGTTTCAGATTTGTTGAATGTTTGAGCCAAAGCCTTGAATAGCAAGCTACTACAGAAATTCAACTTATAATTGACATTAAAGAATGAATATATATATAAAGTAGTATTCCATACTTGCAGCCAATTGTATTGCTAGAAGCATTGCTAGCAGTTCACAACATAGATAAGGAATTAATTAGAAAATCTGATTAGTTGTTTACAGAAGTACCTGAAGCTATATTTTGGCAGCAAGGAAGATTGAAATGCTTAGGAACTCTGAACACCCTCTGTTGTGAACAATATCATCACTATGCTGGTGTAATGTCCCCTTTTTGAGATGACATGGTTTGTGGTTTGGTTTAGCCTATCATTGGCCCTCGTAGGGTAAGATTGATGGTTAGAGGGTCCCAGTTGGTCAAAAGCGTTCAGGATTGCTTTTAGTTTGGGTCGGTTTGGCACACTTACTATTTATAGTAAGTCATTTATCCAGCATTTCTATATTTGGCAAGGCCACTGGACCAACCTAAGTTGCAGTGATGACCTTTGGCACCTCTGTTTTGATCAAGTATTCAAGGATTTACTAATTTTAGTAAATCAAGGGTGATAGAGATGGACCCTTACTATTTTTAGTAAGGCGCCCAAATTGAGAGTGGGAGTAGTGGGCTAGCCAGTGATGAAGTTAGAATCATTAAATAATGGTTATTAATGGAGTTATGACATTTAATAATTATTATAGTGTTTAATTATTATTAAAGTGTTACTTTAATAATAATTGATTTTTTTAAGGGAATATTATATGTGACTTTTTAAGGGAATATTATATTGAGTTTATGTGACTTTAATATCATAAAGTTAAATTGTAAAGTGAGAGCATTTAATGACTTTATTTGACTTTATCATAAAAGGATATTTAATGATTATAAAGTGCATATGATGAATAATATAAAGTACCAATTTCAAGGGAGACATAAGTGATTATAAATATATATACTTTATATTATTTTGTTTTGCACCAAATGAAGGGATTGACCCTTTTGAAAAGTTATTATAAAGTTTTATTAAAACCCTAAGAGTGGATTTCAAAAGGGAATTAAAGGCATTTAAGAGTTGAGAGGATATAAAAGGTTTCAAAAAGAAAATCAAACTCATTATCGATGATTATTTGTCTTTGCTATTTGGTTGTTCTTGGGATTTGAGCTTGAGACCAAGGGTTTCAGTCATCTTCAACCATTGGAGAACGAATCTCTTCAATGTTTTTGCAATTCTGAGGTTGTGCAATACAAGTTGAAATTATTGTTTTGTGAGAGCTTCATACAGGAGTTCTATTTGGGCCAAAAAAAGGTGAGAAATATCAAGGGTTTGTGCATATATCTGAAGGTTTATTAAATGCAGACTTGTAGCAGCATTATTAGATTGGTTACAACGAATTGATCGGGTTTTAGAGGCCATTGAAGGCTGCCACATCCATTTCCATCCCTCACGTGGCTTCCTAGGGCAGGTTGTACACATTGGAGGCACTTGGGGTGTCAAATAAATAAGTTAGCAGCAGTTAGGGTTTGAATAAGGTTGGCAAATCATTATCAGCATCAATAGTAACCTTGCTTGCACGCCTGGAGGAAACTATAGCAGATCTATCTATTTCTTCCATAATTGTTTTTGATAATTATAGTTGATGCAAATAAACCTCATTGGAGGTATTGTCACCGTCTGGGTACTCCTATATTGCAAGTTTCACTAATTCGATCAATAAAAAAGCACATTTCCAGGCTAGCATGGGACTCCTGGTATGTTATTCACTATTCTGCTTGCAATAAATTTTTAGAATTTGGTATTAGTGTTTGTTGTTATAAAGATCGTAATTCTGAATAAATTTATCAGTCTATCATTTCAATATATTTTGCATTCAAAATCATTTGTTCATTGGCAGAGAAGTGAGCGAAAACCCTTGAATACATTCTGAGAAACAAACTCAACAAAAAATTGTCAAAAAACGCAAACATTTGCAAGTTGTTGAATTGGATAACCTGAGAGGTTACTACAGTGGTATCAGAGTTGCATGCAAAGTGTTTGACAAAATATCATGATGAAGGGGACTCCCCTTAATACCACTCAGCACACGACAGAAACAAAGAGAAACAACAGAAATTTGCAAGAACAGAAAACTGGCTTCTTATTGGCTCCACAAATGTGGAATTACAAACTTCAGAATTACAATATCAAAAGCCACATGGGCATCCCTTACAATAATCTGTAGGACAAAGCCTCCAATAACCACCCAGAACTGCCCTAG
>MU224522.1:1937633-1974549 GCA_018584345.1 Thuja plicata | reverse complement strand
TAAGCCCGCCTACGTGATTAACCAGCAAATCACATTAATATAACTGAGTTAGGATCCACAGGTGTAAGGAACCTTGGAGTTTTCTCATGTCCTTCATGAGTAATTACTTTTCAAGAGAGGGTTGAGTATTTGGTATCCTGTATCAAGTATTCAATTCCTATATGTTATGTAGTGGTACAAAACTGACATCAACACTCATGAACCTCCACAGGCTGGTAGGAGAACCAACTCTAATACCATTGTAATATCCCGCAAGGATATTTCTCCTGTTTTTTTCCAAACATTCCACAGAAATTTAAACCAACATTTTTGCATGCAAATGATTTATATTTATCCAATAAAATTTATAAAATACCCAGTTGAAATAGGGCTTTAGAAATGAAATATGAACATTGCATTTAAATCTTCAATAGAAGAGCAAAATATCCAATCATAATTATAGAACTTACAGTAGATTGGATAACCAAAAATATGGATTTGAAGCACGAGTGAGACACCTGAGTGATATCTCCAACGAACAATGGGTTTCCGTCCACTGCCTCCAAGCTTGAGGGTTTACATCCTCAAACCTGCTGAAAGCCCAAAGCTTCTCAAAATTCTCAAAGAGAACAAAATCGAAACAAATACCAAGCATAATGAGTCCACTGCCTCCAAGCTTGAGGGTTTACGTCCTCAAACCTGCTGAAAGCCCAAAGCTTCTCAGAATTCTCAAAGAGAACAAAATCGAAACGAATACCAAGCATAATGAGTCCACTGCCTCCAAGCTTGAGGGTTTACGTCCTCAAACCTGCTGAAAGCCCAAAGCTTCTCAGAATTCTCAAAGAGAACAAAATCGAAACAAATACTAAGCATAATGAGTCCACTGCCTCCAAGCTTGAGGGTTTACGTCCTCAAACCTGCTGAAAGCCCAAAACTTCTCAGAATTCTCAAAGAGAACAAAATCGAAACAAATACCAAGCATAATGAGAATGAGCCCCTCATTGTTCTTTTAAAGCACAACCCTCTGACCCTCCATTTCCCTTATGTCTAACTCTTCATATTCCTTTCTGCCTGACTCTTCATATTCCCTTTTCTGTCTCTGTATTTTCCCTTTAAAATATCTTTTCCCACTTAAGTGAATTAAGTGTTCTTTTAATAATAAAGTGACATAATAATATCTACTTTTAATTTAAAAGTCACTTTATTGATACATTATTTAATCTTCAGGTATTAAAATTACCGATCAATCATACTCGGATAATCATGTGTGATAGCTTGTTGGAAAGGTCTCGATGAGACGCTCCCGGACCAACTCTGAACTACTAACATCAGTGAGCCCACTGTTGACTTACTAAAAATAGCAAGTATCTGGAAACCCTGCTAAATAAAATCCGATTGGCCTTAAGCTGGAATCGCCTAGGCCAATTCTCACTTTGATCCTTGTAAAGTCCTGGTTAGCCAATGAGACCAAGGCAAATAGGGCTAACGACACATCATGAATTAATGGGATAGAAAAGGGGGCATTACAACATCACAATTTACAAAAAATCATACATAAAACACCACATAGAAAGAAAGACTCCTTTGAAAGAAGTGCATTTGAATGAAGGCAAAACGGCAGGCATAAATTCTTCTCTTCACCTTTCTTTGTAGACACCATCTCCACAAAATAAATTGTTCTTATTTTGTGACATGTAGTTCACACTAATGCAAAGTGCAATTATCACAATGAAAGAAAACTTATAATAGAGAGTATCTGAGTTATTGTAAATAAAAAATACGTTTAGACCAGTTGCAATTACTAGTTACACAAAAAATTGTAATAGTGAAGAATAGAATCTTACAAGAAGGGGAGAATTATCAGTACATTGCTTCTGATAAGCTGGTTCAATATTTTGAGATAAAACCACGACAGGTGAAACTGGCATTGATGATGTTCTTTTCACAGACAATGGAACAATTACTCTTGATAGGTAGAATGACTTTGAAGCATAAAGTTTTGAATTATTCCTATGAGATTGTTTTGATAATGCAATGGGGGATATTAGGAAATTTCTTTTATCCTCTGATGTAGATGCCATGTGTTTGACGCTTGTCTTTGTTAGTAGCTTCCCCATTGAAAATTTGTGTGCCTGGGATAGTTCAGATACTGATGGGAGGTCTGTTTCAAGGTTATTGATATCAGAATTGTCCGTAGCTTTTGGTCGGTCATGTAGTACAGAACTCAATTCTTTATTCTTTAAGTCCCTTCCTTGTTCACTTGCCTGCAAACACCATTAACATTGGTTGAATAATGAACCTTAGTACTTTTACTATATTGCAGTGTAAAAATCAGTTTATATATTTAGCAAGAAATGTTCATAATAGTGATCAAATAAATCAACTTTACATTACAATCAAGTGAGACAATAAAAATAACAATTAAAAATCATTGTACTGCAAACGAAAAGAATCATGTGATAAAAATTGGGGAAAACATTCTGAATTCAACAATCACATTCTTTTGAACTGTTCTTCTACTAATTTGTACAACTAGGGACTATGGTCTAGCATAGCATGCGGAAAGAAAACATCTTAGTTAACAGCTACCCATAAATTCTACTTCAGCAAACTTCGATTGTGAAAGAACAACACATAATTAAAACCTTAAAGCACATAATTTGAGAAATCATGTCAGTCAATTCATCTTTACCGTTATGAGAGCAGCAGAAACAAAATTTTATATGTTACTGCAATATTATTAATATTTGTTTCAAAATAAAAACTTTGAACTTGGAGGTTCATGGTTGTAAGACCTAGATCCCTTTCTAGAGTCTTCGGCAAAGATCACTTGGCTTCAGCTTCTCGATATGAATTAGCAGATTGTGCTACTTCTGGTGACAGTACACATGGACAGAGCATTTACTGATTGAATTGGGGATCAATCATCATTTCTATGCCTGCCATGCTCTCATACCTTTACTTCAACTTTTGGCATGCATCTTTGGATTGTGCAGGGTTGAGAGAGCTTACGGATGGAAGCATTGGGTGATTGGTAAGGTGCCTAGGTCAGATTTGGATTTGGTATGTTTTCCATCATTATCTTGGAGACATTTATGGATAGACAGTTCAAGGACTGAAAAGGTTTGAAATTTAAACCCATTGGAGTGGTTCAATTATACCCTACAGCAGGACTCACTTGGTGACCAAAATGTATTTAGATCATAATTGGCTTCAGCATCTCTGCTTATCATCACCTTTTTTATTATGAAATGTCATTAAGGGTTTTAATTTGACTCAACCTTTCTTTTCTAATATCTTTGATTATGGCTCCTTTTAAGGCGGAATTATAGTGAGGTTTGGCAAGTGAATGTCATAATCCATGATTCCTCTTTAGGGGAGATGTTGGAGGTAATGTTACGCAAATAATTGCCACTTTTGTACGATCCCTCTAAACTATGTTTCAGAGTAGATGTTAAGAGTTATAAAGCCTGTCATATCGATCCCACTAAGCTATGAATATTTTGGTATACCGTTAGGATTGATGTTGGCAAAGTAAGCCATAGGTTGTTTACACATTATAAGGAATATAAGGATAGTCAAAGAAATTTTCAACAGCTATGATCACACAATGAATGCCATACCATTGCATTTTCTAGATTCTATATTAAGGAGTGTTTTGGTGCTCAGCAAGACTTGACAAGGACTTGCAGATCTGAGTCCAATTCAATCCAGAGAGTTTGAAGCATCATTTATAATCTATGTTAAGTCTGATAACCAAAATCCTCCATTCTGCCAAAACTCATAAGTCTTGGCTGCCAAACATGGTTGACTCTGAAGAAAAAACAGAAATCAATTAAATTTATTTATTTATTAAAAACAAAAACAAAAAAACCTAATATCTATCTATCTATACACACACTCTCTCCAAGTTTTGGCTAACTTTTCCTACAGACTCAAAGTCTAGGTCATAAAATAGCCTGCCAAGTCCAAGTCTGAACAATATGATATTTAAGTATATTGTGTTATTCAGTGCCATAGAGGCAATCCCGAATATCTTGTTGTTCTTATATGAATGATCAATCGAATGTGTGGGGTTTCATTTTTATAAATCATAGGATATTTTACTTACACCTCACAAACATCGAAGGATCGATTAACCCTGAGATGATGCCCTTTTCACGTTTCCAATAGTTGCATTGCTCAACCACTTGTATCAAAAATTCAGGACATTGACATGGTGCCAAAACCACTCCTCATATGTCCAATATGGATTTTAATTAATCCTTAAGAGGTGGATGACTCTTAGCAGCTTATATTGATACTCTAAAAGGGGTGTTTCAGCCATCTTAGATCTTGCAGCCCCCCATTATCCCACCTTGTACATGTTATTGTCCACTTCTGTTGTATCACCATGGTTTTCTTGGTACATCTGTGATGTCACTCTTAAAACATTGCCACTTTCTTTGAAAATCCATACTGCCATCATGGATAGGCTAATATCTTTTTCACAGCTATTTTTCTGCATTTTTTATGACTTAAGCTCCTTTTCAAATAAACATTTGACAGATTTATCATTCTGGCCTATTCTTCACGTAACATATAAATAAGTACTATTTTATAGACCAGGAGAAGGTTTATTAGACTCTAAATTGCTCAATCTAAATAGTTATCACTATGCATTTTGAATCATTCACAACAATCTCACCACTAACATTAAGAATATCTAGATGGTTGTTGAGTTGTTTGGTCTAGTAAGTCTTATCTCACTAGTTATCGCTATGCATTTTGGCAAGAAGAATTTAAATGGTGTCTTGTAAGTCTTTGTAATGTCCCCATTTTCGTGAGCGTCAACTTTTAAAGGATTAGCCTATTTCTTGACCCTCATATGCTAATAGAGTTGTTCAGAGGGTCTAGTTGGTAGAGCTAGAGACCGTTTCCCACTCTAGTGATCAGGGATGTTCAAGATTGCTCTTCGTTTGAGTCAGATTGGCACACTTACTATTTATAGTGAGTGTCTATTTTGGGTAAGTCAGAGTTTCTATCTTTAGCAGGGCACCTAGACAGTTTGCTAGCAGTATGGAGTTGTGGTGACATTGACAGAGCTTCCAGTTTGGGACTTACTATTTATAGTAAGTCAAATTATGGTCAAAGCTATTTTTGACAGGGGCACCCGGACTCATGGTATGCACAGTGATTAAGTCATTCATCAGTTGGCTCATTTTATGGGACTTACTATCTATAGTAAGTCAGTGGATGTTAGAGAGGAACCCTTACTATTTTTAGTAAGGCAGTTGGATGCACAATGGATACAATGGTTAGCTCCCAGATTCATACAGAAATAAGAAATAATGATTATTTTTGGAGTTATGTTATTTTAATTATTAATAAAGTAATACTTTATTAATAATTAATGATAAAGTGCAATTATAAAGTTATATTTTCACTTTATGTGAATGGGGCCACTTATTGACTTAAAAGTCATTTAATAAAGTGCATCACAATGATATAATATAACTTTATGGTTTAAGTGGACTTTATTTAAAAAGGAGTTTTAAACGTTTTAAAAGTATACTTTATAATAAGTGATAAAGTGTTATTTAAAAAGGGAGATATAAGTGTTTAATAAAGTATACTTTATATTATTTCATTGTGCACCAAATGGAGAGAAATATACTTAAATATTATATTTCAAATACATCAAAAGCAAGTGCAACGAAAGCTAAATATTTTTAAGTTATGAGAAAAGTATTTGTGAAGATACATATCTATTCCTCTTGGAGAATTATAAAAAGCCAAGGCAAGAGAAAATTCATTCATTCTATGCATTTGATATTATTGAATTGTGTGAAGAGAATTTGTAGACAAGGGTTTCAGAAGTTTCAGCTTGGAGAATTGGGAATTCTTCATAGTTTTCAACACTTTGAATTTGTGTAATGTAATTCTTCATAGTTTTCAACACTTTGAATTGGTGTAATATCAGTGAATTGTGCAAATGACAATGACTTTACTCAGAGGTCATGATTGGATTTATTGGTGAAGAAATATCAAGGGTTTGTGTATATATTTGAAGTCTAATCTATTGCAGACCTGTAGCTTCATTGTTACAGCCATTGTTGATCAGATTTCAAGATTTTTACCTTGCTGCTATTAATTCCAGATTTCACTATAAAAGAGTCGGTGCAAATTCCAGATATGAATAGAGTGTTTTTTATCATTGTATATGAAGATATAAATAATAAAATTCAATTGCAGCACTCATATAATTGAACTTTATTTCAGTTTGTTATTCCTTGCAAAGTTTTTATTCTTGCCTGGCAACACTTTTGAAAGTTTAAAAAAATTACATAAGTTAATTCTTGCCTGGCACTCCATTTAAAAGATTCAAGAAATTGCATATTTATTCCAAAACAATCAGTCAAATATATCATTGCATAGCAATTTAGTGGTCTGGAAGAGTTAGAACCAGCAAGGGTTCTTACAGTGGTATCAGAGCGGTTTCCTGTCATCTTGTTGGGGGTTGGGAAAATTTTATACTGGTCCTACAGATGACATGTGAGTGATCCGCACTCTTGCAGTTGCTTCAGTCATGGAAATAATCAGGAATTTAATTAAGCTAGGAAATCAGATGAAGGTTACACCACAGGATGAAATGGCTGTCATGAGGGATGTTGTGCTTAGCATGTTTGAGGAATATAACACTCTTCCTCAAAAGGTTAGGAAAGATTTATCTTTCTACCATTTTATGGACTTTCATCCAAAGCTATATGGAACGCATGGTTCAGCAAAGAAGCAATATCACTGGATAGCTTGTGACTTATTTGCAAGAAGAGTTGGTTCACGTAGTGGCAAGCAAAGGGTGTCTGGTAATAGGTCCCAGGATCGGGTTTTGGATGAACATGCAACTACTTTGGAAGAAGTGTGTGAGGATACTATCATATCAGCAACTTCTACCATACCAGATGAGTCATTCGTTGAGGTGCTTAGTGGCAATACCTCGGTTGATGATGTGTACACTAATGATAGCACACATGTTGTTGATTATGAGGTGAGTGATGTTGTTACATTGTTATATTATAGTACACATCAGTACAGTGGTGAGGTTCACTTTGTGAACAATCCTTTGTTTGAGATGGATATAGCATTGTCATATGACAATCCGCTTTTCGAGGTTGATGTTGATCACTCACCTGAATTGGGCTTGGCACAACTTTCACCATCTGTAGACACAGTTCAGTTTCCTATAGCAGCAGTTGGTGATGTTTCTATGTCCACGGATTATGGTTGTGAGCAGGTTGAAGATGTGGTCCCTCTTATCACAGTTACAGGTGTTGTTGATACAATTGGAATGGGTGCATCTATTGAGAGCAGCAGAGAACCACATGCTGCATTAGGTTCTCCTGTTGTTACATCTACTGTAGGTGTTGTTGGTGATGAGTCAGATGACAGAGGTTAGGACTATGCCAATCAGTGCTTTACCGAGGTGGGAGCTTTTTATCGCGACTGTATAGGGAGGAGTACTCATCACTTCTTTTCTGATCCTCAAATAGAAGATGTACTTCTTGGCAGTCTTCTATTCAGAGTTTGGAATCCTTCCAGTGCATCGAGATTTCAGATAGGGCTCATAGAGGAGTTTTGGGATGTGTACATGGTGTTGAGTGAGTATGGTATTACTTTTGACCCTCATGTGCATGACCCTTTTCAGGTGCACAGTTCAGTTGCGCATGTTTTGGACAGTGTGCATAACAGCTCACCTTGTGCAGTTTCGAAAAGCAAGCTTTGTCTGCCTTCCAAGTTTCTCCCCTATGAGATATTCACTCCTACGACATCTACTGTTGGGTTCGATTCAGTTTGGCAGGTTCTATCAGTTGTATTGGTGATGATGGTACGGGAGCTAGTTGGTGATCACAGGGACATTACACGATTCTACCCTTGGGATCCAAGTGGACTGGTGTGTTTTTTGTTTCTAAGATTGCTTGGGGACAGGGACATTACACGATTCTACCCTTGGGATCCAAGTGGACTGGTGTGTTTTTTGTTTCTAAGATTGCTTGGGGACAAGCAATTTTAGGAAGGGCGGACTGTAATGTCCCCATTTTCGTAAGCGTCAACTTTTAGAGGATTAGCCTATTTCTTGACTCTCATAGGCTAATAGAGTTGTTCAGAGGGTCTAGTTGGTAGAGCTAGAGACCGTTTCCCACTCCAATGATCAGAGATGTTCAAGATTGTTCTTCGTTTGAGTCAGTTTGGCACACTTACTATTTATAGTAAGTGTCTATTATTCTATACATAACATGCCAGTCCCCTCATGATACCAGCATATCACATTATTACTACTGAGTGAGCATCCATTATTTGAAGGAACCTTGGAGTCATCTCGATGATCTTTTCTCGCAATCTTTAGCATACGTGATGTCTTTGTTCAATAGAGAGATGGAAATATATTCCACTTTGGAATATAGTCTTTGATTCTACATGTTGTGTCATAAAACTCACATCAACAACGTTGATGTTGGATAGATGTGTTTGTCCCTGTCCAAACTTGATGTAATACCTTGGGTGGATGTGTTAGTCCCTATCCTCGGTTCTATGGGTAGATGTGTTTGTCCCTATCCTTGGATGAAAGTGTAGCGAGCATAGTGAGGCTAGTTCCACTATTGCTTCTCGTGAGTAGATGTGGATGTGTATCTTCCTACTCATACCTTATATTTTTGGTGAGCTACTATGTGTGGTCATCAAGTAGTGTGATGTACTTTCACCCCATGTTCACACTAGCAGGGGTGTTGAGAATTAGTGTCCACATAGGTAATAAGTTGATAGGTTTTTGGGTCGTGATAAATGTTTGATAAATAAGTGCCATATTAATATTAAGTTGTTGAGAAACAAGTTAATATTATTATTAGTCACATTCTTTTTTTAATAATTTTTTATTATTAGTGTTATGTATGTTGAGTTGTTAAAACAAGTCAGACTATTTAGGAGTGTTGTTTCCTAAATAATAGGATTTGAGAACCCTATAAATATGTAATGTCTATTGAATGAAAGATGAAGAAGCATTATTATTCCGTGCATAAAACTATATGGCTTCCCTGAGTTTCTACATATTTCCCATTTATCACTATATCTTGGAATCTACAGGTGTAGGTACCTTGGACAAACAACCAACTTTCTGCCCATTGTCATCAACACAAGGGTCTTACATCAACTAGGAGAGGCCTACAGAACCCCAAGGTGGTCATCTCCATTTAGTTTCATTTATATGTAATCCAAAGACAACATCATGAAATAAAAAGTATTCAGAGATCTATTCATTGTCTCAGGTACTCAGAAATTTGTAATTTTCAAAGAAGAACAATAAGAACAAACTCAACCTATACCAGGTTCATAAATACCGAATTTGTTTCATATCTGAACTATTCAGTCTTTAAAGCTATTTTATCTGTGGTTTCCTATGTGTTTATTTTTCAATTGGTTTTTACTGCTAAAAACGAAATAAACACAGTGTCACTGTCATTCCATATTTTTTTAGACTGGGTGTTTGGATCTGTGATCTCTAACGGGTTAAGGAAAATTGAAAACCTTACAGTCATTACAGTATAATCCTTCTTGGAGATGGTTGATATTCTGCCTTTCTTAGGAAGGTTTAAGGACAACGGTTGCCTTTCCATTAGCTATTACTCCCATACACAGAAATATGATGACAAGCGGATATTAGGTATTACTTGCAGCTGCCGAGTGTTTGACAATTTTTATTTAAAAGTTGTCGTGGACCATTCTTGAGAACTTACGTCTGAAGAAACTAATACGAGATGAATGAGACATTTGAAAAAAACATTAAAAACAATGTTAAATTTATGAGCCTCAACACTTGATATTACCACTAAACATTCAAATGTAATGTGACTTGTATCTATTATATTTCTATGTTCCACAGAATTTCGGGGATGGGGACGATTTAGGGGATGGGGACGTGTTTTCGGTACAGGTGCGGTTTAGGGCAAATTTTTAGGGGACAGCTATTAAAAAAATAGGAAAATTTTTATTTTTAGAGAGAAATTTCAAATATGCATATCATAACATTGATAAAGTATTCATCGTAGACATTTTAGAAGCTTAATACATAGCATTAGACTTGAATTGAGATTTCGCATTTGAATTAATAAGAAAAATAACAAAATTCAAATGCTTTCATTGTCAATATATGGCATATATATAGCAAAAGTGCCCAAAGGCTCCAAATTGCAACCATGAAATGACATAAAATATTAAACTGTAAATACTATAACTAAACTACTAAACAGTAAACATAGAAATCCACAATAATATATAATTGTCCATAATCAGTAGAAGGTAGGTCTATGAGTCTAAATCAAGTAGATTTGATGCCCTAACCTCCCCTTTCAATTGTTGTTCACTCTGTTGGTGCCCAAAAACGATGGATCGTTTTTGGCCAACTGACAGGTATAAACGATGGATCGCTTTTGGCCAACTGACAGGTATAATGGTGATGCACCACTTGATACATCTGCAATTTTGGCTTAATCAAGCCAAGGCTGGTAGGCCTAATTTCACTTTGAACTATCAAATTTTCTATGTCGCACAACTGCGTACACAAACAAACAAAGCTCCTCCCAAGGTGGTGAATGATCCTTGGAGGAAAACAACGAATCTCCTGATAATTTTTATTTTAAAAATTAACTAAACTGATAATCACTAAGATCCTAGTTGTAAGGTTTTGAAATAAATGATTTAATAATCTACAAACTACAAAGCATGAACCAATATAACAATTTCCAAATAATGATTAGATCAGTGCCTTCTAAAAACTTGGGCTATAGAGTCAGAAAATTCTCAATCCTACGTACAATCGGAGACAGTTTTAAAAACTTACTTTTAATAAAGCAAGACTATCAATTCACAGGCTTCCACTTGACTTATAATTCAAATCAATCTATACAGCTAATCTTATCGAATTTAACTCAAATTAAGAGACCGATAAAAACAAGAGAAGATACGCAAATCTTTCAATTGATATTTAAACTATATATATAAATTTTGAATTATGATACTAAGGGAATTCAACACAGTGAAATACTCTAATACAATAGAATATCCGAAAAACTAATTGAAAACATATAACTTATAACCACAAATAAAAAGAAGAGAACTTATCTTTATTGATATTGAAAAACTAGTACATTAAAGTTCATGTTGCAATTGTGATCAAATTCTATTATACAATGTGTTTCTCCTTTTATGATTACATTTTACACCACATATATGTGGTTGAATAGTTTTCATACCCCTTTAGGGTGAAAAGACATCATTTTTCATTAAAATTTAGAAAACACTTTTGAGAAAAAACTAATCAACTAACTAACTAATAACTACCTATCTTTCGGATTTGGCTTTGGTCGAAAATCCAAATCAAATTGTACGAACTTAAGATTTTTACTGGAGATAGGAAATTTGATTTTCCGAACTGGGTCTTTTTGAGATTTTCAATATTTGATCGTTTTCATTCTCTGTCAACATCATCTTTACAGCAGGTTGAAATTCCAGCATCTCTGAAACCTTCGCTTGCAGAATTTTGATTGTTCCTGTCACAGAGCTTCTTTCCCTAATCCCTCAAATTTTGATTGAAAAGTAATATGTTGTTGTATCCCATTTCATGTACTTCAGCATATCATCAATTATTGGGCATGGAGTTTAGGATGCAATTTTTTTAGAGTTTTATCACTATATAGGACTCCAAATTTTGCCAAAAATTTAGAGCTCCAACACACTCCTTGACCAACTGCTCCTCTTGCTTCTCTTCTCCTTTGTGAATGTGAAAATGAATTTATTTTTCTTCTTTTTGGTTATTTTATGCTTAGATTAGGTTTTGGTATTGTTAAAATGTGGTTTGGGTGTCCTTGTGGGTCAACCAGCCTTTTTTCAAATTGGCAGTCCAAAAATGGCTTGGGCCATAGGGGACGACCAAAAGTCCCTAGGACGGATAGGGGACTTCTAGCCATCCCCTAACCATCCCGGAGACTTCTAGTCGTACCCCGACACATTGCTGCTCTCAAAGTGGCGTTTCAGGGACGATACCCAATTTGCCCTTTTGGAACGCCATTGGGGACGGCAAAAATTCGTCCTCGCGTCCCCATACCGTACTGGGGACGAGAGCGGGTCTAAAAGTCCAGGGGACGCGTCCCTGTGGAGCACAACTAATTTTTAAATACTTATTGTAATGTCCATATTTTCAGGTTTTCTTGCAGGTTGATATTTTGGATATATGTCAGTCTGATCAGAGGGATAATTTGATGTTATTAGTGAGCAATGATGGTTTGGTGGAGTTTTATGATACTTTCAGATGTTATATGTTTTATTTGTAATTCATCTACTTAGCTCTTTTTATCATCTTTTATCATTGGATCACTCCTACACAATCAGTATTCAATTCCAATGCCTTTTAAATGATGAAACACTTAAAAGTTATTTTAAATAAAAGGGTGTAAAGGTCTGTCCCTTTTCAACTGATTTAGTTTACTGATTTTTCACTTCTGATTATTTTTGTTTGTAATTGTTTGATGTGTTTAAGACTAAAATGAAAACACAAATAAAGCCAAGATTACTAGCATTACATTTTCTATTCCATTATCAACAAAATTCAATCCAATACAAATATTAAGACTTCCAGATTTTTAATTAACAGAACTGAGAATAATAAACAACAGTATGAGACTTGATTCTTCTCAACCATTAAATACAATGTGTTACTTTGCATACCATGCAGCTGTTTTTTGAATGGTAATTGGTAATAGTAGTCTTTGCTTACACGTTCAACCCTATTTCATTGTTCCAGATTGTAAAAGCTTCCAAATAATCTTTAGGTCGAATTTAGTCTTTGCTGCTGATGAAAACCTTGATATGACATCAACAAGTGTGGTTCTTGAGTGATACTATATTGCTGTTGCAGTTCTGAACCCTGTACAGCCCCTCTGTAGTAGTCTTCAGTATGTACGAACTCCCAAACTGAGTGCAGATCAGTGTTAACACGCCCAGCAGATAGAGGTGTCTAAGCACAATTAAATCACTCCTTCCAGCTCTCCAATTCGTCCCCTAGTTAACTGAAACTCTTTCCAACTGAATGAATAACACAATAATCTTTACCTCAATGCTAACACCATACGTCTCCCAAATCCTCCAGACAGTATCTCTCAACAGCGAGAAGAATGTCAGCATAGAGGGACTTTGTCATCCAAGCCCTTGAGAGAAAATCTCCAAACATGTTGAAAGAGAGCTCTTCAATCTCTTTTATAACACTTTTTAAGAGCTCAACCACTCACCTTGACAATGTGGGATAAACAAAATCACTTTTTTGCCCTTTCCTATAATTTCGGGAATTTTTTTTCGCCCATATTTTCTGGCGATTGTTTTTTCTTTAATATTTTCATGCCATGTAGCATGATTTCCTTTCACTTAAGTCCTCAATAACTTTTATTTATGCTTCCAATGTATTATAGAATAAAAGGAGCCATTTAATTAAATATTTCCCACACACTATAGACTGCATTAATAAAGTTAAATAATTAAATTTAACTTTATAAAATAACTTTATTAACGCATAATAAATTACATCAATGATAAATAAATGGTCTTGTATATATTACCAATTTACCATCAACATGCCACTGCAACTGAAAGTCCAATATGTCCATAATGACAAATGACTTACCTCAGAACGAATTGCAACCAAAACTGCCTAGACCAATTGGCCTCTAAGTCCCTTCTATGTCCTGATTAGCCTACGGGACCATGGGGAAATAGGCTAACGACAACATCCTGCTATAAGTGCTAAAAAGGGGACATTATAGGGGGTTTGAGAGCTCCTTCATATTTTGAAGTCTATTATTTCTCTATTTGAAAACACTTGTGGTTTGGAAATCACACTTGTTTTATCTCACTAAAACTGTCTTGGTAAGATTAGTCTCCTAATTGGCAACAAAAGAAATGACAGAAGTTTTTCCATTGGACTCAATGATTGGATTTGCTAAAATTTATAACTGTCTCTTTGATGATAAAGTTCAAAAGGTTTTGTGTTTTTTATTAGATATTTTAATTTCTCACTGCTGGGCCTATGGTTTCTTTTCATTCAAGGCATGAGCATAAGGCAGTGTTAAATTGTATTAATGAAGAGTTGTATCTTCTATCGGCGTGAGATATCTTATTGGACGCCACTATTGGTTCTTCCTGGCTGAGCAATTAGGGAGTTAAACAATATATGAGTTCAAGGATTCCATTCTTCGAATCTTGTTGGTAATTTGCTGCACAAGAACACCCAAAATCTGCTGCATGAGACGCCATAGGGAAAGGAGTCTGTCGAGCGATTTAATAACAAGTTGGAAGACTGGATTGCCCCTTTGCTGGCCACTTAAATTAACATTGCTATTGGACGCAGAAGTCGGATTGAAGCTTGAATCAAGTTGGTTTATCCACACTAGCAGTTTGGGACTCTTTGGAGTTGGTTACGGGGTCTTTTCCTTGGCCGATTGGAATTTACAAAGGGGCATGGAGCTCTTGGTGCTACATTTCTGAGCGTGGCAGCCAATCTTATCATTATTAAGTCATCTATGTACATTTCAAGTGCTGTTTAGAATTTTTTTTTCTGAGTGCTGCAATACAGTTTGCAGACTTATATCTACAATGAAAGATTGCTCTTTCTATTTCTGAGCACAACAAGGTCAATCAGTCTGGTTTTGCAACTTGAGGTCAGAATTTGTATCACTGCTCTTGTATCATTCAACCAAAAGTCTGATAGATACCCAACTTAAAAGAGAACATCCAGCTAAATGCTTAACTAACTTTCCTTCTACTTATCGTAATGGCAATCGGGCTATATTTAGATAAAATCAAAGGATTACAAGGTTCAATCATAAAAAGCTAGGAAACCAGATATATCACACTTCTATGAAAGGCTGTGCTTCCCTCCAAATTCAAATACAAAAGATAACATGCAACCATACAGGAAGGAAGAAATAACATAAAGAAGCGTATAATCTTTCTTGGTATGCAAGTTACTTCAACTGTGATTTTAAAAACAAGGTTTTAAAAATCCGTTTGGGTCATGGAAAGTGCACAATTGAAGTAAATTTGGTTGTACGGGAGTACCTTTTGGGTATTAGTGGATATCATTTCCTCCGCTTCCTTGCAGTCACTCACGATTTCCATTTTGCTGTAATAATGAAAATAAGGAATGACAGTATGGATTGATTAACATGAGCCTGCCTTTGGTAGCATTCTAATTTTCGGCGATTGCTTTTCACTTCCACTGTAACCATGATCCAAAAAGCAAGCATTATACGAGTTGTGGCGCACCATCTATTCCACTAATTGCCGAGCTTATTAAAATTTGAAAAGTATTGTGCACTTGTGTAATGGAAAATCAACTTTACCCAAGCCTGATTAATTAAATGCAACCATCACGGCATATATCAATTAAGATTAATTCATTCAGTGGGAGATATAATTCAGATTTTTTTAATATTTAGGTGTTAATGATGATGGATAAGGTATAAAATTCAGGATGTTTCAATACTGAATATTATTGTTTATGTTCGTTTTTAAATTAAAACAAATGGCTTGTAGTGGTGAGTACTTGTAATTGTAGTATTGTAGTCAAAGTATTTGATAGATGAGTTGGCATGGTATAGTTATTTAGTTAATGATAGTTTGAGATTATGCTTTGTTATAAGTCTGTGTAATATTCTACTTTTCTGAAATAAGAAGTGAATGATATTATTCTTAAAATTGATTTTATTTAGATATCGTTTTGATTTCTATAGTTGTATTGGTTCTATTCTGTAGTCATTATTTTTACAATTAATTGAAAGAATATGATTATTACTTTGACTAGTATTTTTTTAGTACTGAGGTGTAGTTGCATAGAGGAGCTATTGTTTCTTCCTATTTAGATGGATAAATTAAATATTTGCTATTGCTAAATAATTTTAGTTTTATAGGTAGAATTTTGCTCTTTAAACAACCATCTATTGTTTTGGCTAGATATTTTGAGTGGTAGGTGGAGGGATCGAAAAAAGACTGCATGGTCTAGTTTTGCCAAATGGAAGTTTTGTCATTATACTGAACAATTTTTATTGTATACAAATATTCATAATTAGAGGTCATGAGTGTGATTATAAGAATGGTATGAAAACAATCTCATAGAATTAGTGTTTTTGGGTGACATAAATTAGGATTCTATATTCAACAAAGAATTGAATACCATTTATATGTATGATATTTATATAGACGGACATTAATCACTCAACAATCTGTAAAAGTTTAATGAATATCATTTATATATGTATAATATTCTATAGCAAGTTGTCTACACGTATCTTGTTCCTTGTGTTATATAGGTATACATAGGAAGACAAATTTCTAGTTAAGAAAGTGAAAAGTTGTATATTATCACAATGTTATTGGCATCGTTCATTAAGGATGTTGGTTTATTAATTTAGAAATTAATTTAGATAACCAACAAGTTGTAGAAATCATTAGTTGCTTATATGATAAAAAGAGTAAACAATTCACCCTTATGTAAAGAGTACCAAATGCGCAAGGAAAGTTGCAAGGTCAAATTCTCCATGAGGAGTATAACCCATATGTAGTTGGTGTTAACCTTAAGTTAGCATGGCCCTGAGACAAGGTTGAACTGGTGGAGGAAACTCAAAGGTCAGTATTAGAAGATTACCTAAATTTAAGGAAATGTGCATCCAACTTTATGATAATTTCCACATAAACCATTATAGATATTATGCAAATAAACACTTAGAATTCATATGAAAGAAAATAGATAACATATCCACAAAAATGTGACACAAAATATATCTTGGGAAAACCCTCCGGAAGCAAAATCGATAAGTAGAAGGAAAGTTAGTTAAGCATTTAGCTGGATGGGCGTTAATAAATTATGATTTAAGTTTAAGAGGTTAAAAGATTGGATTATTTGGTACATTACTGATTCACCCCCCTCTCAGTAATCTGATCTTAGGACTAACAATTGGTATCAGAGCATGGGTCCTCTGTTGTGGTGAAGCTTAACAACTTGGGGTAAAGATCTGAAGATGATGAGATAGGAAGGTCCTAAATTCACAAGAGAGAACTACTAGTTTGGTGTGGTCGGATGAAGCTCTATCTTAAAGGTATGGGTGATCAGTATTGGGATCATGTAGTTAATAGGTACATTGTCCCTTCTGGAACCCTAATTGTAGATCAGTTGAAGGTTAGACAAGAACATACTGCTACTATGGAAGCTATTGCTAGTACTCTTTCAGATGCAGAGTTTATTGATGCCAAATACTTGGATACTACTGTTACCAATTTTCACCACGCTTGTTCTAATTGGCGAGGTTGATATCAACCCTTATTTTATGGTGAAAGAAGTTCATTTTTATTGATAAAATTGCCAAATTCCTTAAGTGGTGCATCCACATCACATTCCCGATTTGTCAAAACTATCACCGCGGTCCCGTTTACCCTAGCAGAGTTATCCCCCGTGAGGACCTTTGTCTAGTCTACCCCGAACTGATAGGATGGGACCAACAAGGACAACCTGACATAGATCTTTTTGAGAAGGATTAAGTCATCGCAGATTTAATGGGACTCCGAGAAGGCATGCTATCAAAGGACCACAAAGAAGGCTTCTCTATTGACCTTGACATATTAGCCTATTTTGGGGAGGAAGCTCCTCTTTCCAGTCAAAAAAGAAAAAAGCACAGTCAGTAAGTGAAAACTGTAAGGCACTTTCTGATCTTAAAAATGAGAAAAAATAAGAAAATATGTATCTTCTGGTGAAAACCTTGCTAAGGCACTAGAGGATGGAAAGCTGGAACTCCTCCCCTTAACAAAGGAAAAGTCATTGTTACTAGCTTAGCAAATAGAGGAAGTCAACATAGGTGATGAAAATAACCCCAAACACATCTATTTGGCCGAATCACTTACATCAGAGGAAAGAGAACTGTTCATTAGCTTCTTCAAGGAAAGACAAATCAACTTTGCATGGTCCTACTCAAACATGTCAGGTCTAGATCCAAAGCTAGTGTTACATCATCTACCATTGTTACCAAATGCAAAACCCGTCAAGCTAAAATTAAGAAAGATGCATCTTCATATAGCTTTACTTGTCAAAGCAGAGTTGAAGAAATTCCTAGATGTAGGCTTCATATGACCAATTCCATATGCAGAATGGATATCCAATCTGGTGCCAGTAACAAAACACAATGGTCAGATCTGTATATACATAGATTTCAGAGATTTGAACAAATCTTGTCCTAAGGGCAACTTTCCTCTACCAAACATTGACATGATAGTTGATCTAAAAGAAGGGCACCAAATATTATCACTCATGGATGACTTCTCGAGATATAACCAAATCAGGATTTCACTATAGGACCAACACAAGACCACATTCACATGTGTCTGGGGCACTTACTGCTAGATTATAATGTCATTTGATCTAAAAAATGCAGGAGCAACTTATCAAAGGGTAATGACCATGATCTTCCACAATCTAATTCATAAAATAATGGAAGACTATGTCGATGACATACTAGCCAAATCAATGGTCAAGGAATCTCACCTACAACTTTTGGGACCAATATTTGATCGAATGTAGGAGTACAAGATCAGACTAAATCCTAAGAAGTGCGCATTCAGGGTTACCGATGTTGGAAAGCTTTTTGGGTTCATTATATCACATAGAGGCATCGAAGTAGACCCAGCAAAGGTCAAGGCCATCCTTGACATGCCACCACCAACCAATCTAAGGAAACTAAGGGGTCTACAAGGAAAACTTTAATCTATCAGCAAATTCATCACCCAACTAGCAGACAAGTGTCACCCATTCCAGCACCTACTACATAAATACGTGAACTTTATATGGACATAACAATGCAAGCAAGCATTTTAAACCTTCAAGGATTATCTATTGAAGTCTCCTATATTGGATCCACCCATTCAAGGAAGGCCACTTCTTTTATATATCTGAGCAATGGAGTCAGTACTAGGAATTCTCTTGGCACAACACGGTGACAAGGGCAAGGAAAGATCCATTTACTACCTCAGCAGAACTTTGGTGGGCTACGAGCTAAATTACTCAACAATTGAAAATTCATGTCTCGCAGTTGTCTTTGCTTCCCAGAAGTTACGACACTACATGTTGAGTCATCAAACAAAGCTAATATCACACATTGATCCATTGAATTACTTATTGAGTAAAACAACACTAACAAGACGGCTCACCAAATGGGTGATGATCTTAAGTGCATTTGACTTAGAGTATGTGGACAGAAAGGCTATCAAAGGGTAAGTAATTGCAGATCAACTAGCAGAGGCATCCATACAAGATCATCAGCCTATAGTGTCTGACTTTCTAGATGAATCCATTCTCATAGTACAACCAGAAATAGAGGTTTAGAAACTATTCTTTGATGTGTCATACACAAACCATGGTACAGGAGCAGGGATAGTACTCATTACTCCAAATAATGATGCAATTCCTAAGTCTTTCTGACTCAACTTTCCATGCACAAACAATATAGATGAGTATGAAGTTGTATTCATCCCAGTGAAGAAAGCTATACAATGGATGATAAATAACCTAAAATTCTATGATGATTCCCAATTGTTCATCAGCCAAGTAAATAATGACTACATGAAAAAAGATGAGAAACTGATCCTGTATAGAGAGCTGATGGACAAGCTGTGGGATTCTTTTCATTTCATTATATTTGAATAGGTACCAAGAGTTAAAAACAAAGTAGCAGATGCGATGACTACAATCGCATCCTTAATCGATATGTTGGGCAACGAGACTAGATTCTGATTTCTAGTAAAGAAATTAATGATACTGACATATCAAGCTCTAATCACATATTCAACATGCATCCTTATTGGTCTTGAGTCCCCCTGGTACCATGACGTATACAATTACTTCCTAAATAGTATCCTACCACCCAAGTTGTCTAGGAAACAAAATAAATCCCTCATCCACCAAGCCTCTAGATACACCCTTCTCGCTAGTACTCTATATAGAATAAGTCTAGATGGAACACTTTTATGATGTCTCACTTCCACAGAATCCCAGAGAGCCTTGTATGAGGTACATGAGGGAATTTGTGGGGCCCATGTAGGTGGCAATAGTTTGGAAAAGAAGGTCATCAAAATGGGATAATACTGGCCCACAGTAGGGACATATGCTAACAAATATGTGCAAAGGTGTTGATAATGTCATATTCATAGAGATCTCATCCATGCACCAGCCCAAGAACTCAATCTCATCACTTCACCATGGCCATTTTCTAAATGGGCATTTAACCTAGTGGGTAAGATTACACCAACCTCTTCTTATGGTCACAAGTACATCATAGCAACAATAGAGTCTTTACCAAATGGGTGGTAGCCATTTCTCTCACCTACATCACTGGTAAGAAAATCTCTATGTTCATATTAAACAACATCATCTAACGATATGGAATCCCTCAAACCATACTCATAGATCAAGGTATACACCTTTTCAAAATCAAGATGTTGAAGATCTTTGTGAATAGTTCCACATCAAACAAGGTTTCTCTTTGTTCTATTATCCCCAAGAGAATGGTCAAGTTGAAGCCACAAACAAAACCATACCAAAGATCTTAAATAAAATAGTCAATGAATCAAGGCGAGACTGACATTTACAGCTCATTCCCACACTATGGGCATTCAGAACTAGTGTGATAACCCCCACATGAGGAACTCCATTCTCACTAGTATATGGATTAGAGGCGGTCCTACCCATCAAAGTTGAAATCTCATCCCTAAGAATCTGACTGAAGAACATCATTTCAGATGAAGACTACATAGTATCAAGACTCAATGAACTAGAACTGTTGGATGAGAGAAGACATAATGCACTCAATCACTTACAAGGCTATTAGAATCGCTTTAGAAGAAACTATCACAAGAAGGTCAGACCACAAACCTTTGAGGTAAGAGATCTCATACTTATGGAGAATCAAAAGAACCAAGCAGAAAGGGTTAAACCAGGAAAGTTCAAACCTAATTGGCTAGGACCCTATGTCATTGTCACATCTTGCAATAGTGGGGCATATCAACTAGTGACTCAAGAAGGAGATCAACTCCCAGGTTATATCAATAGCATGCACCTCAAGAGGTTCTACTCCTGAGGTCTGAAGGTCAAAGGCACATATCTAAATATCAAGAAAATACTAAAGATCAAAAATCAAAAAAATGAAAGGTTACCTTGGTGAAAACCTGGAAAACATGCGCCTTGGCGAGAACAAAAAAAAATCAAAAAAATGAGAAAAGTAAAGAGAAAAAACATCGCTCTCTCAGTAAAAACCTGGAAAACAGGCCCTATTGGGAAGGTACCTTGATGAAAACCTGGCAAATAGGCACCAAGTGTTGAAATCCCACTTTGCCATCAATGAACTCCAAAAGACAGAAGTTTGTGCTCCCTGCATGCAAGATTGAGTACCCAAATTTATTTTTAGAAGCACAATCCCCTTTGAGAATCACACTTATCCATGGTTTGTACTGGTCCACCAGACTAGGGGCAATTCTGAAAGTCCTAAAAAAATCCCTAAAAAATCTTCAAAAGTAATCAAAAATCCTAAAAAGAGCAAAATGTCCTGAAAAAATCAATCAACATAAAAAAAAATCAAAAATTGCAGAAAAACATGCAACATGTTCAAAAAAATCAAATATTGCAAAATCCTAGCAATAAAACCAACTCTGTTATCAACAAGTGAAAGATGATCAAACAATCAATCAAATGTCAAAACCATGAGCTTCGCAAATCAGCAATGGACTCATATGACTTAGCTTTATCAACAATCCAATCAATTGTCTTACACAGTGATGAATGCACTCAAAACCAGATAGATTAGGCTTATATGAGTCATCCATTCCTGAAACCAGACACAATCAAGCATCATAAAATCAAGCAAATCAAGGAACAATAAAATGTTGACTAGGTCAGTCGTATCAGTTTGTTATCAATTTATCTTTCATGATTATGTTCTTACGCTACTCAAGGATACCACTGAGTTATGAGAATAGCTATGGTGGATCATGATCTTTTTTTCTTTGATTGTTGTTTGTGGAATTTTTTAGTTCAATTATGGGGCAATGATGATTTAGGATAAATGTGATAGGTGTTGTCACATATCTTGAAGCCATGCAATTCCATGATCTGAGCTTAACCCTGGAAAAGAATTGGACAATCCTTTTCTATTATCTACTTGTTGCTACCAATAAAATCATAGTGGTTTCCAAATGGCCTATATCTAGGTGCATTGGATTTTCTATCTTGGTTTTTTATTTTCAGGTTATTCAGAGATCATAGCGGTATTCAGATGGTCAATATCTGGGTGCATTTGGTTCTCTTTTTAGAGATCATAGTGGTATACAGATGGTCAATATCTAGGTGTATTTGGTTCTCTTTCTTTTCAAAATCAGAGATCATAGTGATATTCAGATGGTCAATATTTGGGTCCATTTGGTGCTCTTTCTTTTCGGTTTCTCTACACCTTCTGGTTATCAAAGATCATAGCGGTATCCAGGTGAGCAATATCTGGGTGCATTGGATGCTCTTCATTTTTTATAATAAGGTGCAATGATGAACAAAATTGGAAAACTCGGCAGTGACTTGGGTCCACCATCCTATCTATCAGTCCAATCTATCAATCGATTCCAGAGAAAACTTCCCACTAAATTTCCTCTAACTAACACATACATTTACTCAGATATTTTGTGCATAGTAGATTGCATTCATTTATTTTCATAAAAAAAAGCATGTGCATACATAGTGATCAATAATAAAATGCATCCATTAAACAACATCATATAAAGTGCATTCATAAAAACCATCATGCATACATATGTCAGTATCATAGGAAATTAAATCATACATCTAAAAATCTGCATAATAGAATCACATCACATGCATTTCATCATAGAGCGTCATCATATAGAACCATACATATGAAAGTAAAACTGCACATCATATAGAATCATAAGGTTGCATCACATATATAGATCTCAATATCTGAGTACAAATGAATGGTTACAAGCTTGATAAAAGAAGGTGATCAAAATGAATATCTATAAATATCAATATGTCAGGGATACAAATCATCATTACAACATCAAAATATATCAGTACATCATCGCTACGAAAATGATACAAAATAATACACAATGATACATAATCAACAGGTGCTACCCCCACCCTCGCTGCTAGGTGGACGGGGGGTGGCATATCAAGTTCAATCCTCTGTTGTGGAGAAGGAGCTCCAAAACCACTACTCTGAGACCTATGTAGTCTACTGGATCTCTGGGAAGCAGTATAAATAGGCACATGTTGTGCGGAAGGAACAACCTCCTCATAGTGTCGGCGCCAGTAGTCTATCTCTCTCTGGGCCTCACCCAGATCTCCAAAATTTGTCAAGTACATCTCAATGGGATGCATCCTGTACGCAATAAATAAAGGATCTGACCTCTGTGCGAGCCTATTTCTCCCTATCCTTAGTAGTTGTGACTCTCCCCTCCAAGGTGGTAGCACGTGCCTCTGCTACTGCTAACCACTGTTGAAGATCTGTAACCTCTAGAGTAAGCCTCTCTACCTTTGACAGATCATCATCCATCCCTCCCATGGACACATCCATATCACCCTCCTCTCCCCTCCCACTCAATCCCTCCTCCTCGGTGCCCTGCACTACCCAAGAGTCCTCCACACTACTCTCACTTCCACTAGTACTACTTCCATTACTGCTACTACTAGTGGAAGAGCTAGACCCTACCTCCTCAATCTCCACCTCCTCAGTATCTAACTCTGCCATATCCTTATATACCCTCACCTCACTCCTCTCCTCAACCCTCTCCGACAAGATAGCTCCTATATGTTGCAGAACTCTCCTAACTAACTGAGGTGCTACCTCCTCCTTTATCCCCTCCTCCTCCTCTAGTACACCACTCAAACCAACCCACCTACTAATCCCATGCCCACCCCTAGTCCTCACTCTTCTACCATCACCACTTAGCCCAGGATTGTCTCCATCTCCATCCCTACCACCATCCCTACCACTACCCCTACCACCACCCCTACCACCACCATGTCCACCATCCCTACCACCACCCCATCCACCACCCCTACCTCCATCCCTCCCTCCTCTCTGTCTCTACTGATGCCTCATCGTGATGGTACCACAACAAGACAAGAAACATCATTCAAAGAAATAGGTCAGGCCTGCAGCCACCATGCATCAAACTGAGGGGTGGTGCCTGCACAAACACAAGTTCACTATCAGTACTATATGTATGATAAAGCATTAGCAACTAATCAAGAGAGTATCTCTAGAAGAGAGAGCATGACAAAGAATATAGCATCAAGCATGACAAACTAAAACTTCTACCTACATCCATAGTGGTTGATCGCCATATCCAAGCAATAGGAAGAAGACCCGTGAACTCAATCTTCACATCATTAAGAGGAACTACAACAGCCCATAGATTAGCATCCCTCAACCATTGGGAAAAGTAAGAATAAGAGTATGTTACATCTTTCCTCTCGCTAAACTGACGCAACACCTTATCGGTGTTGTGAAAGTCAATCATGTGAATATGGTCAGTAACACGCCCAATCAAGAATCTCCTCTAACGACAGAAAGGAAGATGGGCATCCTCTCCATCCCAAATAGGGAAATCCCTGTCAGGTCTCAAAATGAAATAAGGCATCATGTTCAACTTCTGCCTCTAATACATCAAATGCCCCATATGGGACTGAGCAATGGCTCCATCATACATGCATACATAAGGTCTCTTGGAGGAAGACAATGAGCTCCTAATGGCCTGCAGATAGCAATATGCTCCCATGCCCAGATCTGGAGAAGAGTGGCACCGCAACCAAGTGACTTACCCCCTAGGTAATCCACATAGAACATGTGAAAATACATATGTGTGAGCATACATGGACCCCAAGCAAAAATAGTATGGTCTCTAACCATACTTTGAAGCACAGTGCCAAAACCAACTGAAAAGCCATGCTTGAGACGATCCAGATAGAGGATCCCACATATTAGACTGCCAAGCAAGGTAGTCAATCTATCCAACCCCATGCAAAACTTGGACCATGGGCTATCATAAGGATCAGACATACCTAACTTATCCTAGGGAAAACCAGACAACTCATACAAAGCAACAATACTAGGATCACAAGAATACTCTATAACAGCACCCTGAATAGGAATTTGTAGGATGTGGTACACATCCTCAAGAGTAACAGTGTACTCCTCATTCGGAAAATGAAATGTACAAGTATCAGATTACCATCTCTCTAGTAAAGCGGAGATTAGACCCCTATTGGTCATGATCTCAGGCATATATGAAATCCATTATAAACCTAGCTGCCTAAGAACATCCCTCTCATCCTTAGAAAGTTGGAATTGATATACTAGACATGAGGGTCTCGACACCTGACGCCACAGAATAGTTCCAGCGAACTGAAAAAAATAAAGAACAGTCACCCATTAGTGTCAGGACAGAGAAAGAATCAGACAAGTGCAAAAACATCCAAGCAACCAACTTAATAGAGCGACTGCGGTAAACAATCAGCAACTGTGGTACTTTTATAGTGATTTGGCATGCAAATGGAAATTGCGGCACTCAATTGGTAGTTGCGGTATTAAACGCCAACAATTACGGACCACTTATCAATTGCAACAAGCAATTTGCAATTGCGGCACCTAAACCGCAATTGCAGCAAAACCGCGGATGATTGCGGCACTTTTAAAGATAAAACCTAAAGACAATTGACCTAAAATGTAATAAATGCAAAAGGTATAAGCTACTCATCATAGTTTCTATGCCAACTGGCTAATGGAAGGTATAGACTTGATCTGACATGTGCACAACACCCATAAGGCCCGACATCGCTCAAAAACAACTCAAAGAGCAGATAAAACTAAAGAAAAACTCACCAAAAGACCAAGAGCTCCAAGAGTGAAAAGTGACAAATGAAAGGCCCTCCAAGCTATTTATAAGAGATCCAAGAAAACCCTAATTCTTGAAGACCTCTATTTTATCATCTCGAGCCCCAAAAAGTTATACAACTAAAAATTAGGAGCATATTTAAGTATTTTCATGAATGATCAGATACCTAGATAATCATTTTGCAGTATCAACAAATTAACACTCATGTCGTGACTTTTCACTCAAATTTTTTGAGGGGGCATAAATACACCTACTATCGTCGAGGCAAGCTGGGGCAGGATCAAAACATAAGATTCTTTGAAACAATGCGACAAGCCACAATGCATCAAAGAGGGGCAAATGTGGACACCCTAAAATGGACAAACTTGCGACTTTACATTAAAAACACTATTTTTTATCTATTAATTAATGTTTTTTTAATCATTAATTAATCATCTATTTCTTCTAAATTCATTCTCCAAATCATTTTAGTAATATCCCCAAAATTTTAATTAAATAATTAATTTTATTTAATTAATTAACCTTAATTGATTAATCTTCATTAATAATTAAATTCAATTTCCTAACGTTTAAATTTAAATATTTAAACTTATTAATTAATTCTTCTAATTAAATTAATTTAATTTCATTCAATAATTCAATTCTAAATCCAAAAAGAATTCAATTATCTGACATGTTGAATACTTTAATTATAAAAATGAATTAAATATTCAATTAAATCCTTTCTTTAGTTCAAAAAAGAGAACTCTTGATCAGATCTATGATTGCATGAATTCCTCCACCTACCTCTTCAGTTCAAAAAGGTAACTCCAAATTACCTCTTCAGTTCAAAAGGTAACTCATAATAAGTTGTTCAGTTAACTAAACTTTATCTCCTCTCTCCAAGTTGAAGAGGTGGAGTTTACTAATGGCTTCTCTAGTTCCCTTTGATCTCAACCATTCATCCTCTAATATCTAGGATTGATCTCAACCATTCATGTCATTTACATATTCTTTACAATCAACCCTTCACAGCCCTTTGAAGGATCCAGGATTTCAAGCTTTCGTGCGCCCTTACTCTAGAGGATTCTTGCTAGAGGCATTCAAAGCATTCTTGGGATCAAAATCAATATCATTTCTTGACACTCCCAAGTTATAGACACTACTGACACCAATATTGAGCACCACACATAACATTTGAGAAGAAGTAGAGAGAGCCAATAGAAGATTTGAGCTTTATTGGTTTGTATTCGTTTGTATTCCTCCTTGATTGCTTGTTATTTTATTGTTCATGGATTTGTTTTTAGTATTTTTGATTGCTTAACCCTCATTCCAAATTGGTGCTACTAAGCCCTCGTTAAATAAATATTGTGGAGCAGGATTGGATCTACACAGTAAGAACACAATCACGAAAGATAAATTGACAATAGACTGACATGACTGACCTAGTCAACAACCTTATTGTTCCTTGATTGTCTTGGTTTTTTATGTTTTGATTATGGATGTGTCAAGTTTCAAGAATGGATGACTCATATAAGACATATCTATCTAGTTTTGAGTATATATGTCACTATATAAGACAATTGATAGATTGATTAATGATATATTCAATCATTCAATTGATGAGGGATTGCATTGTTGATAAGTTGAGTCACATGGGTCCATTGCTAATTTGTGAAGCTCATAGTTTTGACATTTGATTGATTGTTTGATCAGCATTTGCTTGTTTATGACTGAGATGATTTATTGCAGAGATTTTTGCAATATTCAATTTTTTTATGATAGATTTCTTCAAGACATTTTACTCCTTTTAGGACTTTTTAGGAATTTTTTAGGCTTTTAGATCTTTTAAGGATATTTTAGAATTTTTATATTTTTTTCAACACATTTTTCTCTTTTTAGCGATTTTTTCAAGACTTTAGAAATTTTCAAGACATTTTAGACTACCCCCTGTCTGGAAAGTTAGTATAAGACATGGATAAGCATGATTCCTTAATGGGGATTGTAATTCTATAATAAGTTTGGGTACTTAATCTTGCATGTGGGGAATACAAGCTTAATATTTTGGAGTTCATTGATGGAAAAGTGGGACCTTAACACTTGTGCCTATTTACCAGGTTTTCACCAAGGTAGCTGCCCAATAGTGCATGTTTGCCAGGTTTTCACTAAGAGAGCAATTTTGTTTCTCTTTAATTTTTTCTCTTTTTTGTATTTTTTGTTGTTGCCAAGGCGCCTATTTGCCAGGTTTTCACCATGATAACTTTTTTATATTTTTATAATTTTTGTATTTTTTTTAGGATCATATATGACATGTATACTTGGCCTTGATATATTAGGCATAGAACCTTTTTAGGTGCATGTTGTTGATATAACCAGTGAGTTGATCTCCTTCCTAAGTTTCCAATTGATATGCTTCATTGTCACATGATTTGATAATGATGTATGGTCCTAGCCAATTAGGCTCAAACTTTCCTGGTTTAACTCTTTCTACTCTATTCTTATGATTTTCCATGAGGACAAGATCTCCTACCTCAAATGTATGTGGCCTGAATCTCTTATGATATCTTATTCTAAGGAAATTTTTATAGCCTTGTAAGTAATTCATCACTTTTTGGCGTTTCTCATCTAGCAGTTCTAGTTCACTAAGTCTAGCAACTCTGTCATCTTCATCTGATATGATATTCTTCAGTGATATTATGAGGAATGGGATTTCAATTTTGAGGGGTAGAGCCGCCTCTGATCCATTTACCAAGGAGAAGGGAGTTTCTCCTGTAGGTGTTATCACACTTTTTTTGTATGCACATAATGCAGAGCTGAGCTACAAATGCCAATCTCGACCCGATTCATTGACAGTTTTCTTCAAGATTTTTAGGATTGTTTTATTAGTTACCTCAACTTGTCCATTTCCTTGCGGGTAGTAAAAGGAAGAGAAACCTTGTTTTATTTGGAACTTCTCACAAATATCTTCAACATGTTTGTTTTGAAAAGGCGAACCATGATCAGTAAGTATGGTTTGAGGGATCCCATACCAAAAGATGATGTGATTTAGAATAAAGATGGAGATTTTCTTACCATTGATATATGCCATAGGAATTTCTTCCACCCATTTGGTAAAGTATTATGTTTCTGCAATTATGTATTTATGACTGTTAGAGGAAGTGGGTGTAATCTTTCCCACTAAGTTAAATCCCTATTTTGAAAAGGGCCATGGTGAAGTAATGGGGTGGACATCTTGAGCTGGTGCGTTAATAAGATCTCTGTGTATCTGACATTGTCGGCATCTTTGTACATACTTATGAGCATCTATCTCTATAGTCGCCCAATAGCATCCCATCTTGATGATTTTCTTTGTTAAACTATTACCACCTGTGTTGGCCCCACAAAATCCTTCATGTACCTCATATAAGGCTCTATAGGATTTCGTGGAAGTGAGACATCTTAAAATTGTTCCATCTAGACTTTTTATATACAAATTATTAGCGAGAAGGGTGTACCTAGAGGCTTGTCAGATAAGGGAATTTGTTTGGTTTCTAGATAGGTTAGGTGGTAGGGTTGTCTCTTGTAGATAAGTATACATTCATTGTACCAGGGAGACTCATAACCAACAAGGACACATATTGATTCTTTTATTGGAGCCTTATAGGCTGGTATCATCATTGTTCTACAAGAAATTGGAATCTAGTTTCATTACTTGGCATGTCAATCAAAGATGATATAGTTGTCATCGCATATGCTGCTTTATTCTAAACCCTTGAAATTTGTTCAAATATAATGTAATGAAAAGAAGCACACAGTTTTTCCATCAGACGTCTGTATGGGACAATTTTTTTTTGTCTTTGGTCATATAATCATTGTTGACTTGATTGATAACCAACTAGGAATCACCATAAACTCTTAGGTTTTTTATTCTCCATTATATAGCCATTTTTAATCCGATGACCAGAGCTTCATACTTAGCTATGTTATTTGTACATGGGAAATTGAATCAAAATTTTTTAGGAATTGCATCATTTTGTGGAGTGATGAGTATTATTCCTACTCCTGCTCCATGGTTTGTATATGATCCATTAAAGAATAACTTCCATACTTCTATTGTCAGTTGTACTGTAAGGATTGATTCATCTGGAAACTCAGACACTATAGGTTGATGATCTGGAATTGGTGCTTTAGCCAGTTGATCAACAATAACCTACCTTTTGATAGCCTTCTGATCCATGTATTCAATATCAAACTCTCTTAAGATCATAACACATTTAGCAAGTCATCTAGTTAATGATTCTTTACTCAACAAGTATTTTAATGGATCTATGTGTACAATGAGCTTTGTTTGATGACTTAGCATATAATGTCTTAACTTTTGAGAAGCAAAGACAACTACAATTCATTCCTTTTCTATTGCTGAATAATTGAGTTCATATCCCATCAATGTTCTACTGATGTAGTAGATGGCCCTTCCCTTTCCGTAATCACCGTGTTGAGCCAAAAGAATACCTATTCTTGATTATGTTGTTGATATATATAAAGAAGTGGTTTTCCTAGAATTGGTGGTACCACAAACAAGGGATTTCAGTAGATAATCTTTGAAATTTTGAAAATCATGTTGGCATTGTTTGTCCATACAAAGATTATGTCTTTATGTAGTAAGTGTTGGAATAGATGACACTTATCTACCATTTGGTCAATGAATCTCCTGATAGATTATAATCTTCCTTGTAGACCCTGTAGTTATCTCAGATTTGTAGGTGGTGGCATTTCAAGGATGGCCTTAACCTTTTCTGGATCTACTTTAATTCCTCTGTTTGATACAAAGAAACCAAGGATATTTCTAGGGATAAATACGAATGCACATTTATTTGGGTTGATTCATACCTCGTGTTCTTTCATTATGTCAAATATCTGGCCCAAAATTTGTAGAGGAGTTTCCCTGAGTGTTGACTTAGCCAAGTATGTCATCAACATATTCCTCCATTGTTTTATGAATCATATCATGAAATATTATTGTCATTGCTCGTTGATAGGTAGCACCTATATTCTTGAGGCCAAATGAAATCACATTCAAGCAATAAGTACCCCATGCATAATTTTTTGTCTTATGTTGATCTTCTGGTGCAATTTTTATTTGGTTATAACCTAAGAATCCATCCATAAGTGACAGCATTTGATGCCTTGTTGTCAAATCTATGACGATATCGATATTTGGTTTTGGACATGCTTTGTATAGGTCCCTGAAGTCTATGCATATTTTAATTTGACCATAATTTTTTGTAACTAGTACCATATTCGATATCTAGTCACCATACGAGATGGGTCTTATGAAATGTGCACCTAAAAGTTTCTTCAGTTCATCTTTGACAAGAAGAGCAATGTGAGGATGAATCTTTCTTAGCCTCTATTTTATTGGCTTTACATTTGGAAAAAGTGGTAGGTGATGTAGTACAAGCTCTGGATCCAAACCTGGCATGTCAGCATAAGACCAAGAGAAGTTGATCTATCATTCTTTGAAAAAATAATAAATTGTTCTCTTTCCTTCGGTGAAAGGGATTTAGCTAGATAGATGTTCTTAGGTTTCTTTTCATCCCCTAGATTTACTACCTTTATTTCCTCTGCTAGCAATGTTGATTGTTCTTATTTTAAGGGGAGGAGATCCAACTTTCCAACCTCTGGTGCCCTAGAGAGGTTTTCACCATAAGATACGTGTTGTATCTTTACTTTTTCATGGTCAAAAAGTGCCTTTTGGTTTTCACTTAATGACTCTTCTTTTTTGTTTTTTGTTTTTACTTTTGCGACTGGAAAGAGGAGCCTCTTCCCCAAAGTATGATGATCTAGCTAAGTCAAAGGAGAATCCTATATTGTGATCTCCTAGTGGTATTCCTTAAAAAAGCCTCATGAAGTCTATAATAGCTTCATCATTTTAAAAAATGTCTATGTCAGGATGTCATTTTTGGTCCTAATCTATTAAATCAGGGTAGATTAAACAAAGGTCAATGTAGGAGGTAGACTAAGTTTGGGTGAATGGAACTGTAGTGATAGTTCAGAAAAATCTAGAATGGGAAGTAGACACACCATCTAAGGAATGGATATCAACATGTTTATTAAGATAGGGTCAATCTTCTAGGTTCAGTTGGTCGAACATGTCATTGAGGCTTATGGTACTAGTGGATCAAGGGGAATGTCCATGAATAGGCGATTCAGAGTCATGGAGGGATAACCACTGATACTCATGAGAATTAGAAATGCTAGAATGCTCATCAGGTATTTCACTTCCCACATCATCTAAGATTGCCTAATTCGAGTTTATTTAGGAATTTATGGTTTCCACTTATGGTGGCAATAGTTGCTGGAGTATATTGTTGATTGGGTTATGTCCTTGATTTTTCCCCCATTTTGATTCAGCAATTTCTTGTCGGTCTACTAAAATATCTCGAACAATTGTACTAGATATGGCCTGACCATATCCTGGTCCTCTTTTATTCCTTTGAGTTGGTGATAAAGATAATTCGATCAATCCCGATTGTCTTTCCCCCAGACCAGTTTTTCCATCATATCCATATTGTTGCAACATAGTATATCAAAGTCCATATTGTGTCAAGGGTATTTGCACTATTGGTGTCTCTTGCGGATCTTGCTATAACCAAGTATTAATTTCTTGATCAAAGGGGTTTTCTTCACTTATGTCTCCCCATGTAACAAATATAGTAGGCAGACATCTGAATATTACTAGTTTGGGAGCTTCAATTATTTCCATTGGTCTAAGCCTTCCATATGATCTAAGAGATAGAGGCATGTTGGTGATGAACTATAACCAATTGAATGTTTGAAGATGTTAAGTTGATGATCACCAAAATGTAGAAAGTTGATGCAAGACATTAAATTAGTTAATGTATTGTATTGTCATTGATGTCAACTTGATATAATCTAATTGGTTATATAAATAGTGTTAAAGACTTCAAAGAACCAAAGAGAAAAATTTTATGTTATCAGTAATGCATAAAAGTTCAGTATACACCAAGTGACAACAAACATCGATGGATAGTGCACCCCGACGGATAGAGAAACTCAAGAGAAATTCGCAGTGATACCCAAGCAAGAATTATCGAGCAGAACCAAAGTGTAAGCCGAGTAGAATTGAAAGTCACACTGTTTCCTGACAGACAGACAACCCTGACGGATAGAGTTGCCTGAGGAAAACTGAAGTCAAGACCAAGCTAATAAGGAGTAAAATAATGAAAAGAACTGAAGTTCAGAAACAACAAAATACTTAGCTGGTGGGAGCTAAATATGGAGTTAACTGGTTGATCACATTGTTTTCATCGACAAGTTGAAAGCCAGAGATAAGATAGAGTTTTAAAGATTTTTTATTCTAGTTGTCAAAGAGAAATCTACGGGATAAAACTAAAGTAAGCTTTAAAGCAAGAATGGAAAGAATTGTGGATCACGCCAAAGAACAAGAAAGTCAAGGACTTAGAAATGGTGAAATTATGTCTATAAGAGAGACAACCTAATTCATTATGAATCGGTGGGTGAATAGAGAAGAAGGTGCTGAAGAGAATACTAGTGAAGAAAAATTCATACAGTCATGATCAAGAAAGCTAAAGAATAGAGATAAATATTTTTGCAGACACCGAGCAACAGAGAAGCACAACACTACCTAGTAGAAAGAAGTGGAGAAAAAGGATAGAAAAGAAACATTGATTAGAAAGGTATTATAAGTTTATAATAGATTTGAACATCTGCAAGTCTAAGTTGTATTTATGAATAGATCATTTACTGTTTCAGTTTCACCATTGGATCAGAAAGTCTCTTAAGTGATTAGGATCTAACCATCCATTATATATTGAGATACATCCCAAGGAGTATCAAAAGGTTTATCATGAATATAGCATAGTGAATTCCAGATATCAAGTGATAAATTGTTAGTGATAAATCCTCTAACAAGGTCGCACTTAACAGTGTGTTTGTAACCTTTAACAGGGTTGGCTCTTCACAGAGCTCACTTTAGAAGAGTGAAAATTTTGGGTTACCAGTCCCAGGTGTTTTTTCCCTTAACAGGGTTTCCACGTTAAAAATCCACATGTCAAATGTTTTTATGGTTCATTACTTTAAATTTTTTGCTTTACACATTACTAAAATAGGATTGATCGGTAAACACTAAGTTATTTACTGTATTTCGATAAGGCTAGACTGCTATTCGATAAAGTTTAAGAATAAGGTTTAATAGTGAACTCCGAGTAGTAGTTATTGGATAAGATTATTTAAGGACATACATCTTGTAGGACTGAAGATAACTAGAGGTTTATAATTATGGTGTAAATTTTTTGGGTTGATATTGGATTAATTTTTGAGGCCACCAATTTACCCCCCCCCCTCTCAGTTATAGTTGGTGATTGTGAAGGATTCCTCATAGTGGTATTCACCACACCCTTTGTCTTGGATTGATATTTTGATTGTCTTTGTTGGTATATCCTTTGGAATTTAATTAGAAGCAGAAGGAATATTTTCTTCTTGATTCGATGGTACCTGCTTGTCTAAACTACCTCTTATAGTGTTGCAATATTGAAAGGGGTTTGGATCTCCCTCTATGATGATCTATGTTCCTTGGTAGGGAAATTTGATGCATTGATGATATGTTGAAGGGACAAATTGCATGTCATGTATCCATGGTCTTTTGAGAAACATTTTATATCCTAGTTCAAGGTCTAGGATTTGGAATGGAGTGTTCTTTATTACTGGCCCTATCTTGAATGTTAAAATAAGGATACCTTTAGATGACCTTTCTTCCTCATCATATGCTCTGATATTGATTCTTCTGGTGACATCAATACTAGATTCTGAGTAACCCAAGGTTTTTATTACATTTAGAGTATAAATTTTTAATATAGCCCCGCCATCAATGAGGACTCATTCGATTGTATGCTTATGGACTTGGACAAGAAAATGCAAGGGATCATTGTGTAGAGGTTTGGGTGTTGGTACATCGTGGTCTATAAATGTGGCATGTTTGTTAACAGAAATATAATTGACCATGGTTTGGAAATTTTATGGAGATATGTCATGTGGGATAGTTGTATTTTGAAGAGCTTGGTCCAAAGCTTTCTTATGCTTTGAGGATAGGCGCAATAGTTCAAAAATGGAGATCTCAGTAGGTACGTGCTTGAGTTGATCCACCAAAATGGGTTGTGGATTAGAATTTGGTGTGGGAATTTTTGGTGTAGTCAAAATAGAAGGCATTCCTTGTAGAACAACTTTGGAATGACAAGTTGTAACAACACATTTGGCATTATTATCTCTGATAGTGATGGTAGCAACTTGGCTTTCTATAGGATTTATGCAATTTATCATAATATCAGAGGTATAATAGGTATAAATGACTTGATTGGATTGAATACTAGATGTGGAGGCTTTCTCTTTTTTATGGTTATGAAAAGAATCACTGAAGATGGTATGATCTTTGGTACCCTTGGATTGAGTATTGTTAACATGGATTATCCCTTGTTTAATTAAGTCTTGTATAACATTTTTTGATCGATAGCAATTTGGGGTCTTATGACCCTTGACCCAATGATACTCATAAAAATCATAATCATTCCACCACTTAGGTTTTACAACACCATGTTCAAATTCCCATACTTTTAGTAAAGTGATCGTATTAGCTTGGATCAAATTTTTTAGTATTGATTCAATCGATTCTCCTAGTGGGGTGTACTCACGTTTTGTAAAAGGAAATCATCATTGGCGTTGCATGTTGGGTTGATTCTGGGATACTCCTACCACTTGAATAGTTGGTGTTTGAACTTGAGTATTTGAATGTAGGGTTTGCATTGTAGGTGTTTGATTTGGCATGGGTTCCCCTTGTAATGAAATCTTTGGTTGAGCATAATTGAGTGTCTTGACATCAATGATACCAACATTGGTGACATTTTTATTTTTGTTCCACCACTTATCTTTATCAATTGAATTTTTAGTGGTGTTTGTTTGAGTAGGATCTGAAAGAATTGCTCTTTTGACCAAATTTTTTTCACATCGAATGCCTCGTTCTATCAGTTGTTTGAAATTGGGAGCGATTTGAGTTTTGTAGTAAAAGACATGTCTGGGATCAGACTATCAACAAACATGACTATTAGATCTTGCTCAGGAACATTGTATGTGATTCTATTGGTTGTGTTTCACCATTTTTGTAAAAAAATAACAAAGGATTCATCTTCTTTTTGATTGACATCAAAAAATTCCTTGATACTAACCTTATGTTCTATGTTGTGATGGAAGTGAATTTTTCATCCAATTCACCCGAAGAGTGAATACTGTTAGGATTGCTAAACTGCAATCTTCCCAAGAAAACCTGCATGCAAAGCTGTTACAAAGAAGAAGAAGCAGACAGAAGAGAGAAGACAAAAGAATGGCTATGGCGGCCGATAGGCCATAGACTGCAAATCCATTGTGA
The DNA here is from genome assembly GCA_018584345.1 of Thuja plicata. NCBI lineage: Eukaryota > Viridiplantae > Streptophyta > Pinopsida > Cupressales > Cupressaceae > Thuja > Thuja plicata. The sequence goes on along the minus strand of MU224522.1, from coordinate 1,938,134 downwards.
CAGAATAAATTTCTATTAACACAATAATGAATTACAAAATGATCTCCTTATGAAATACAAAGTGGTCAATCCTTATAAAGGATACCGAAACCCTAAAAGGGAAACAACAAGGAAACAAAAACTGCCTAAGGTTAGCTGAAGCAAACTAGAGTGAATAGGGAAGTTACTAATTAGATCATAAATATTTAAATTAGTAACCCGATAGACTATTACTCTAACACCCCCCCTTAAGATAAGCTTAGGGAGAAGCCAAACCTAGGAAACTACTGCAGAAAGCAGAAAAGATGGGTCCCGACAACTAGGCCTGATCAGGTACCCAAAACATAAAGCAAACTAGATGAAGAAAACCTTCAATCTAGAGAAAAAGGTGTCCTAGAGAAAGGAACAAGAAAAGAGCAAGAAGCTCCTCCGAAGCATGTCTGAAAACTCTGTCAGAAGATACTGCTGGAACCCCCACTGAAGTGCATGACCAGGTAGAGAAGACAAATGTCTGAAGAGCTG
>MU224522.1:1915296-1937112 GCA_018584345.1 Thuja plicata | reverse complement strand
TTAGCTTTCCGACGATATCTCGTTTGCCGAAAAAGGAGTCCGGATGAGCCAGATATGACTCCCGGAAGGCAAAGAAAGATATCGGACTTCAACAGAAAAAAACGCTGTTGAAACGGTGGAACCAAAACCCGCAACCTCCATCATCGGAAAGTTCTCAGAAAGATCTTTCCGACGGTATATGGAAGTCGCAAAAATACCCCCGTATGCTCAAGATATCGCAAAAATAGCGAGAAGGGGTCAAAAAAGGCCTCAAAATTTTTTTTTAAGCCCTCAGGGGCTAAAAAAACCCCAGCCCCTGGGCGCATGGCGCGCAGGGGGCTAAAATCGGGCCCTAGGTCATACATATGACCGGCCGCCAAAACAACAGCCCGCAGGGGCTAAACCAAAAATCACCGCCGCCACCACCGGGCGGAGCGGAGGCCGCCGGTGGAGCGGAGCTGGGCGGGCGTCGGGCCGGAGGAACCAGCAGGGCAGCGCGGGCCGCAGAACTGGCGGGCGGAGGTTGCGGGCGGCGGGGCCGCGGTGGAGGGAGCGACTCGGGCCATGGTGTGCAGAGCGGCACGGGCCGCGGGAGACAGAGCAGCGCGCCGCCGGGGGCTGGGCCGCGGTGGTGCGGTGGCGGCCCGGCAGTGGCGCCCAGATAAAACACTGGCCGCGCTATTTAAAGCGCATAAAAACCTTTGAAATTAAGGTTTTTTTTTAAAAAAAATTTCGTTTCTCGTGCCGTACGGCCCTTGAAGGCCGAAAAAAATTTGCCAGATGCCCCGGTGTCCAAAATGGACGAATAATATATCGATTCTAGGGTTTTTGGGCCTTCTGAACGCAATGGCAGTGTCCGTTTGGGCTCAAAATGTCTCCAAAAATAGAGACCCCCCAGAACCAATAAACAAAAGCCAGAAAACGCCTAGCAAACTGCAAACCCTCTGTGCTTCAACAGAGAACGAACAGCCAAAAACAAGATGGCTCTGATACCATGTTAGGATTGGTAAACTGCAATCTTCCCAAGAACACTTGCATGCAAAGTTGTTACAAAGAAGAAGAAGCAGACAGAAGAGAGAAGATAGAAGAATGGCTATGGCGGCCGATAGGCCATAGACTGCAAATCCATTGTGACAGAATAAATTTCTATTAACACAATAATGAATTACAAAATGATCTCCTTATGAAATACAAAGCGGTCAATCCTTATAAAGGATACCGAAACCCTAAAAGGGAAACAACAAGGAAATAGAAACTGCCTAAGGTTAGCTGAAGCAAACTAGAGTGAATAGGGAAGTTACTAATTAGATCATAAAGATTTAAATTAGTAACCCGATAGACTATTACTCTAACACATGTGGTAAGTGTGAGAACCATTCCATTGCGGGTCTAGATAAACTCTGTGGAAATATTCACATTAAGTATGTTTCATCGTGTGTGAATTCAATGCAACTAGAAAATAATTCCCTGATGTGTTCCACAGGATTGGTGTTGCCTCTACACTTTTCAAATATAGGCATGACAAAATGTGCTTGAAACGGAGACATGTGTAAAGAATGATCAAAAGGGTATGGGTACAAGTCCTTAGCATTATAGGACTTAGTTGTCCCCGAATTTCAATATCCATCATTTGAATTTTTAGTTTTTGCACTTTTTGTATCAGAATGTCCTCTTGGGATTGAGGAACATTTCCAGCATTGGATCTTTGTCTCGTAGTTGGTATAAGACTTTGCCTTTGAGTCCCTTGCATTGGGATGTACAATCTTCTTGGGATTATTTATTGACTTACAAACATATATTTTTTTGATACTGGGGTAAATGATGGGTCCAAGGTTTTTGTGACTATTGTTGCTGAGACCTCTATTAGAATAAAGATATATCCCTTGGCGGACGTTGACTGAATGTTGGACCTATAGAGATTGATCTGAGTTGTTATGAAGAATTATATCCAAGACTAGTAGGGATATATTGTGATGTTTGGGTAGTGACAAATGGGATATAGCTTTTCTGAGGTGTTGATTAAATAACTTGAGCACTTGATGTCAGAGATAATGAGGCAGACGCCTGAGATGAACTAGAAACCATGAATGCACTCATTTGGGAACCCATCATGTTTTGAGTGGAAGATGAACTAGCTTGAGTGGACAAGCTATTTTGTGTACTAGACACAGTCTATGATGATGTTGTATATGTTGATAATGACACAAAAAAGGTTTGAGACACCACAAGATTAATTTGAGAGATTATAGTTGTATTTCGTCCTGCCAGCAGGTTTTCAAACCATATTGTGGATACATTGAATTCAGCGGGAAGTTTGACACCTTTATTGATTAATATTGCTATGAATCTATCAGGATTTCTTTCTACCAAAATGTCTACCACTTGTGCAGAATAAGAATCTTGTTATATGTCTTCTAGCTCTTCATCTGTGATATCTTGAAAAATAGTTGGCCTTTGGGAACCATGTGGAAGTGTAGGCACATTTTCAACATATAGCAAGGGATCAGTGTGTTTGAATGGGTCAATATTTGGTTCTTCTTCCCATGGGGGGAACATGTTAACGTATGATTCATCTTGTTGGTATCTAGCCTTTGACCTAGTATAAATTCCTCTATAAGGTGTAAATGGCATGGTGTTTTCTAGGATTTAACTAAAATGAGTGATGTAAAACAAACAAAAGGGACAACCTCTCGAAGAGAGTTTGAGATCCTATTTAACAAGGGTAATTCTAAGAACAAACTTTGACTTCTCTTGATCTCAGAGATTGATGATGATAAGATATGATTTGAATCTCATCTTAGATGAGACAGGGTCATTATAAAAGGGTGATGAAACTAAGATAATGAGATCAAGATAATCTAATCTGAACCGTTTTAATTATCAATGGTAAACAACAACTAAACCATAAAAGAGAGGTAATCCTAGATGTTTGAGATTTCATTGATTCTTTTTTATTTCTCAAAATGTACATACTAACCTTTCACATGAGTACACAGGAGACTTTTCCAAGGTTTTGGACTGATAAAATGTAGTGTTCTGATAGAGGAATCTAGCCTATTTTGATAGAATAAGTGCACGCGTCTTTTAATCAATTGCAGAAAACTTCTGTCGATTGTGGTAGCATATGACAATCTTGAAAATTTGATTTTAGTTTTGAAGTTTTCTGAGAAAACAATTATGGGATAGAGAGGTAATATGTTTTCTAGAATAGGCTTCTATTGACACCATAGACACTCAACATGTTTGACACGTTTGATTTTGTAATATGTTGGCTTTGCATTTAAAAATGATCACACAAGCGAACACAATAGACACAATTTTTGTAGATCCAAGATTAATTAGGGTGTGTTCAACAAATTTTTCAAGTTGCAAGGTTTTCACATAGTCAAAATAGAAATAGTCAGATTAATCTATGGTCAATTGGCTTCAACATGTAATGTTATAGGCCTAATGCTTTTGGTGTTCATAATCTCACACAATAATTTTCACTCTACTAGGACACAAAGATCCACAACGTAGGTGCACGTGTTTTCACCTTTCCCAAGTATTTTTGTTGTGCCAATGAAGATCTCTTTCATCAACACAATACCCTAGAAAACATATGTTGGGAATCTTGGGGGAAAATTTTGCAACCCTTGCACTATAATAAGACACTTGATTCAGAGTTGAATTAGGTGGGTCTCTTATTAACTGGGTTATAGTAAGGTTTGTAGTGTCTATCCAATCGGTTTGTACATGTGTGACTCACTTAAGAGCCTAGTTGACCATGCTAGCTACTTAGGGATACTTCACCTAATCCAAACTATCATCAACACACCTAGCCCGAGCTTAGCTAGATATAAGACATAGATTTGGACCACATATTGTTTATATACCGATCAGAAGGATTACCAGGTTGAGGTCATCCTCAGAGGAAGAAATGCTTTCCCTAGACATGCCTCTCTAAAAAAATAAAAAGGTTTTTATTCTAATAGATTGTGCAAGCGCACCAAAGACTCAAAACACAAGGTTAATCGCATTAAGCACCAAAAGATCAAATGTGAACTGAGCCACCATCCATAGAAGCACACGATTTTTATTTTAAGCCCAAACCAAATGATATTTGCTTGTTCAGTTTTAAGTGCACCAATTTCAAAAGTTCTTTGCCTTGTTCAGTTGTTAACCACATGTCAATTTTTTTCACCAATTTGAAAGATGAGATTGTGATTTTTGAGCATACACTTTTCTTTTTAAGAACCAAAAGACAAATGAATTAATTTTAGATTTAGAAAAAACTAAGCTTCTTTTACACCACAAGCTATCAAGAAATTGTTAGTACCGAAAACAATCCTAGAAATTTAGATATGATAATCCACATGTGTGCTAGTATTGATATAATGACAATTGAACTTCTCAGCAAATTCTCTTACCTTGTCCAGATATGTGTTTATAAGACCTTCGTAACTGATCTCTGCCTCAATTATTAATCTGTGTGCATGCTCTCTCTCTCTCTCTCTCTCTCTCTCCTCAACGGGCTTTAGAATTTTAACTTTTTTGTGCTTTGGTGGCCCACTACATTTTTCATGACATCAAGTGCATATTTTCAACAATGAAAATGTGTATTTTTACAATAGAGAATGATATTTTAGATAGAAGAGAAGAAAATGTCATTTTTAGTTTTGAAACAATGTTTTTTAATGAAATGATTATTACCTGCACCTACACACAAAAAAAAATCAAAGATCTTTCTTTTTTTTTTTTAAATATTTCCCAGAAAAATTAAAATAACAGAGAATAAACCCCCTCTACAATTACAAGACCTTTCCAAAAATGTAACTTTTTAAAAAAGAAATACTTATTTGTGTCTAGAATTATTTTTATGAAATATCATAAAAAATTTATTATAAAAAAATAGAAAAATCTGAATGTTGGGTTGTAGCTTTCTTATTTCCACCAATACTTGCAAAACAAAGTTTAGGTCATAATTCTTTAATTTGTGCCCTAGGGACCCATTTTATTAGAACAACCAGTTTTAAAAGATTTATTGTTTTTGCAAATATTTTTCACAAAAATTAAAATCATAGAGAATAAACCCATGTGCAATTTTAAGACCTTTCTAAAAATGTAATTTGTTTGAAAATAAACTCTGATTTGTGCCCAGAAATGATTTTTTATGAAATATCATAAAAAAATTAAAAATTAAAAATTAAAAACTTAGAAAAATCTGAATTTTGGATTGTGGCCTCCTTAGATCAGTTTAAACCTGCAAAACAAATTTCATAAAAAAATTCCATGCGGTTTGAAAGATATGACCAAATTTCACTTTGGGTTCACCAGAATGTATAGGCATTTATCTGTACACTCAAACGAGGGTTAGTAGCATAGATTTGCAATGAAATAAATCAACAAACTACTAAGAATGATCCTATGAACAATACAGTATCAAGCGTTAGAAAGGAAAACAAATAAATGCAAACCTCAATGCTTGAAGCTTATATTACTTCTCTCTACTCCTTCTGAAATGTTGTATGGATGGTGCTCAGTATTTTTTTTGACAACATCTATGAATTGTGAGTGTTGAGAAAATGAGATCCAAATGATAATGATTTTTCTTGATGCTTCACACAAAAATCCTACATAGCAATTGTGCACAAAGTTGGATATCTTGGATCCTTTCAAATGGTTGAGAATGGTTGATTCTATAGAATATGGAAATGATTTGGATAGATGAGATTGATCCCAGATACTTTGAAATGGATGGTTGAGATCAATAGAAACTAAAGAAGCAATCAGTAAACTCCTCCTCTTAGCTGAAGAGAAGATGAAAAGGTTTAGGCAACTGTAGAGTTGATCATGAGTTATATTTTTGAACTAGAGAGAAAATGGATCAATTTATGCAATCATAGAGATAGCACATGAGTTCCCTTTTTGAACTGGAGAGAAGAGGGAATAATTAATTCAACTCCAAAGTTTGATCATGGGTTCCCTTTTTAGAACTAGAGCGAAGATTTATTTGATTTTAGAAATTAAAATACTCATAAATGAGATATTTGAATTCTATTTTGATTTAAAATAGAATTAAGAGTGAAATTAAATTAATTTAATTAGAAGAATAATTAATAAGTTTAAATATTTGAATTTAAATTTTAGGAAATTGAATTTAATTAACTAATAAAGATTAATTAATTAAGGTTTATTAATTAAATAAAATCAATTTTGGAGAAATGATTAGAGGATTAGATTTAGAAGAAATGGATGATTAACTAATGAGTAAAGAAACCATTAATTAATAAGTTTAAATAATTAAATTTAAAACTTTAGGAAATTGAACTTAATTAACTCATAAAGATTAATTAATTAAGGTTTATTAATTAAATAAAATTAATTATTTAATTAATTTTGAAGAAATGATTAAATGATTAGAGGATCATATTTTAAAATAAATAGATAATTTAACTAATGATTAGAGAAACCATTAATTGATAGAGGAAAATTAGTAATTAAATGCAAGGTCGCAAGTCTGCCCATTTTAGGGTGTCTACACTCCTTTACCTTTCAAGGATAACAGACACGTAGATGTTATGGCAAGTGCGGCTTCTCTTATCTCTTTATATCACAATGTTGATGGTTATTAGTTCATTATACACAATCTTGTGAGTCTTGATATATTTGAAAGTTCTAGTGATGACACTTGTTTCTTTAGTCTTAATTTAGATGAATTGTATTCACACAACTTTCATTATCTACAATATGGTACTTTTCTTGAATCAGTTACGAGAAATACTAGAAATTGAATTCGAAGACTTTCTACAAATACGTCATTCTTTCCAATATTCTTTATAGACACTTACAATGGTCTCCTCCTATGATGTCTTAACAAAATTAATTTTCTTATGGCTCTTCTAGAGGCTCACATAGGATCTTGTGGTGGGCATTGTGGTGGAAATTTCTTAGTTAACAAACTCCTTCGTATGGAATATTATTGGAAAAATATGGAGCAAGATTCATTTTCTTTAATCAAAATATGTCCTCAATGTCAACATAATGATAATTTGATCCATTCTCTTGCACATGAACTCTTCTAGATCATGTACCTTCATGGCCTTTTAAATTTTGGGGCTTAGATCTCATTGGAAAAATATCACCTCGTTCTTCTCAAGGACATACCTACATCATAACTTCTATGGATTACTTTACTAAGTGGGTATAAGTTGTTCCTCTTAGTTCTACTATGGCTGATGTAATTTATAATTTCCTCTTAGAGAATATTATTTCTTGATTTGGATTCCTTCCACAATGGTATCTGATAACAGTACTCCCATAAAAAATAAGGAAGTAAATTTTTATATATATAAGTATTGTATCAAATAGTGTTTCTCTACTTCCTTTTATCCTCAATCTAATGGTCAAGCTGAGGCATCTAATAAGACAATTGAACTAATTATTAGGAATACTATTAATAAACACGCTAAGGATTGGCATACTCAATTAACATATGCCTTATGGGCCTATAGGAAAAGTGTTCACACTTCTACATGAACAACACATTATAACTTAGTTTATGGTGCGGTCGTGATCATGCCTTTGGAGTTGGAAATACCTTCACTAAGGATTTCTCTTAATGACATTATCGATAATGACACTTATAGAGAAAAACATCTTCAACAACTTGAAATGTTGGATAACAATGAATTAATTCCCTTGAACATATTCAAGCATATCATAAATCCTTAAAGAAGTAATTTAACAACAAAGTTATTGAGCAATCTTTCTCGGTTGGAGATTTGGTTCTTTATGAGAATAAATGTAACATTAATGTCCTACCTTAAGAAAAAGGAAAATTAAGTCCTAATTGGCTTGGTCCCTTTATCATAAAAGTCTATGGTTCCAGTGCATATAAGATAGCCAATATGGATGGTATACCCCTTAAAGACCCCATAAATGCTATGCATTTTCATCAGTACTATGCGTAACTATTGTCCTATTTTCCTTCATTTCTCTTTGTTCCCCTATTGATGTCACTCCTCTAAATTACGTGTGTTTATATCTTTATAATAGAGCATATGTATTGATATTTAAAGCATAATAGTTTATATTTTCATGCATTGCTTCATTCTTGGCACAAATAAAAGTATTTGTTTTGTCTTGGATTCATTTTTGTAATATTTTGATCATTTTTGGTTAGGATATTACTCAAAGATACTAACACACTTCCTAGTTCTTCTATATTTTATGTTTGGATAGATTAGTGTTTAGTTAATATTTTAGCTAGACTACATGTTCAGATATCTACATAAACACATCACATTAAAATAGTTGCATTTAATTAAGACTATCTTTTGACTAAATCACATGTATTTCATTTTTATCTTTATCACATTGATCTACAAATCAATCATAATGACATTAAAAATAGAAATATACACCCAACATAAGCATCATAAATCCACATATATAAAGTAACATATATGAAAATGTCATCCAAATAGTTGGCATTGTTCAAAATGTGCCTATTGATATTTTGTCACCATTAACCCTCTGGGTTGACCTCAAGATCACAAAGTTCTAGTTGAGTAGATCTAATCGATTAAGGATATATTAGATCAGGCATATCGGTGTTACGTATCTCTAGTTATAATGATATGGTCTTATTATGCTTCAACAAGGCCAAGGATCGGATTTTGGCAAGACAGGTCTATGGTCTCATTGAAATCCAAAATAGGGTGTTCATCAGGTTTTGGGGTTTTATATCGACATAGCTGGTCCCATCTCTCACCAATGGTTTCCATTGGCATAGCTTTAACTATCAGAAAGGGGAAAATATTGGCATTCGATAGTGTTAGTTACATAAATGAGATTCATCAGTATAACTATTGGTGATACGCATTAAGGATCTAGGCAATCAATGAAGTGTTTTAGTAAGACATCTTTGGGTCTTTCCAAAATGGTCATCTTTTGGCATTAGTGAGATTTTTGCTGATATGCATCAGATTACAGGGTTGGATAGGAGTTAATAGGATGAAGAAATCAAGGTAAAAGGATTTAGGCCTCCATAAATATTTTAGAAGTTCTTGTGCCTTATTTATTTTATCATTTCAATATTTTGGGATTTTGTCCTTCCAGAACAAGTATCAGATTCTGAGGGCCCTTCTGGAACTATGGTCAGAATCTGAAAGTTTAGATGAAACTAAATAAAAAAAAGGATTAAAGTGACTCATCAAGATTTTGAAAAAAAATAAGTGCAGGAAGTGTTTTTGGAATCCGAAGGTACTTCCTGAAGTAGTGTCAGATTTTGAAGCTTTACATTGAACTAAAAAGTAGTGATTGGCAAAGTTTTTTGGTAAAACATCTCTGGGTCTTGCCAAAACAATAATTTTTCAGCCATAGGTGAATCTCCTACCGATCTTAATTGACATCAACAATAAAAAATGAAGAAATCATACATTCTGATAGTTCGTGTCACCCTGATCATTTTCATTGGTGGAGGTTTTTTTTATGGGTTCTCGAAAGCATCTTGACAATGTTATCAACATTGGTTTTGCTGATAGGCAGTTTGTACCAACAGTTTGAAATATTTTATGTCGACCAAATAGGGAGTTGTTTTTTCGATAGCACTTCCAAATGAAAATATATGAAATATCATTTTGGTAGAACTTCCCTTCCTTTCACCAGTGATACGCATTCAGTGTTCTACAAAGAAGTTGAGGGTCTCATCGACATGTCAATTTCATAGATAGGATGGATTTTTTATGGAGATTTATTTTCCTTCATTGATAGTGGTCTTCATTTTCTTTCAATGATAGATCAGTTTGAGTGCCAAAACACAAGATGATTTCGGGGAGGTTACATTTACAAGAGTAAAAAAAAATAGGGCATTAATTCTCTCAGCTACATCCAGAGACCGTTCTTTGTTGTCAACCACTTCCAATGGCACCATTACTTCCATGGAAATATCTATTCTTTATAATATACTTCATCATTATTTTTCACTTCCAAATGATTCTCAAAAATATCTATGCACCAACAAAGTACAACATGAAGGCTTCTCGAAGTTGTAGTTATTGCTGAGGTGACTTTGTTGCAGGGCATTCATTTATGTGGCTACTCCTTCTGTCACTTTGGAGTTGGATTTTGTTTGTGGTAATTATATTTCTTCTAATCTTTTCCTCTTTTGTAACCTAACCCTGGTGAGGGTTTGAATTCATTGCTTTAATCTGGGTTATGCTTGAACCCTGTAAAGGAAAAGTTTTTATGTTTTTGCAGGATCTCTTTTTCTTATTATTTTTACATAATTTTCTCTGCAAATGTTCTTTCCTTATTTGATATAAATTATTTTTGTCTTTCCTACTTTGACCAAAATAATCTCGTGTACTCTTTCTACCTTATTATTTGGATATATTTCATCATCTGCAACACTGTATGATTATGTTAAACTTAGTTAGTTAATCTTGTTAAGTGAATATTTATATTCCTTGCCTAGTTATATTGATTCTTAACTTTCATTTTTGTGCTAAGGTTGATAAATACAGAGGGTAGTGTTATTTTATGAGTTCTATTAAAGTTAAGTGAAACCTTTAGAAATAGTAGATCAAATTTTCAATTTGGTGTATCACCTCATTTCCCTTTCTGTGTATTCTTTTCATGTAATCCTTCTCCCTTTTCCCTCAAAGAAGTAGTTTAGGTGCACCGTGTTTGTAAAGGAAGCCAACCTTCTCCAGAGATTCATTCTTATTGATCAAGTCCCAGATTGAGATATTATTTCAATGTTTCACAAGGTTCCCTAGGTCGCTACCACCATCTAAGAAAGGGTGCAAACTCTTTTGACAATAGTGCCCTATAATCCAAAATAAAAATATCAAAGTAATACTTTATAATAGAAAATGGAAAGAAATGATAAGATGTAGATCACTCATCAATATCATATATACATTGGAATACAAACCCTCACAAAGTGAATCTGATTAGCACAACCAAAAGGAGGACGATGCTATTGCAAAATCTATTCTCAACGGGGATTTGATTCCTTAAGAGATCTGATCTAATAAAGTAAATGTAAGGTAAAATAAGTAAGAACAAGTGCACCTGGAAATGATATGAGGAAAACTGAACTTTGAATCTGAATTTGACTGTCATCAAAACCTCAAAATTAGTTGTAACTTCAGATCTTGAAAATAGGGACCTATATCTTTCTGAACCATACATTTCACTAAAAAGGTGCAGGAACAAGTTGAGTTTTTGTGAACAAGTTGAATTTTTGGGAATAATTTGACTAGTTGACTTATTCTTGGAAATATCTAATGAAACTTTCCTAAATTCTGCAACTATACCTGCACTTCCCAGATCTAGAATCACACCTCTATAACATGTTCATGAACATAGAAAAATGGGGAAGAAGGATGAAGAAATGGGTTTGCCTTGGTCAAACCCATATTTAGGAATCAACCTTGAAACTGAATTAAAATTTCATAAATAAATATGAAATGGAAGCTAGATCTTAAACATAATGTTGGAATTAATGGAAAGTGTGTACTAAGAGGGGAGGGGTGAATCAGTACCTCTAAAACTTTTGTATCTTATAACCTTTACCTTTAAGTTATCAAATTTTTATCCAACCATCTGTTCTATACTATCTTGATGCAAGATATATCAATTCATAAACTTAATCAAACATGTGAACATTCATAGAAACATTCATGAAAATAATTGACACATAACACAAGATATGATATCGTAGAAAACTTCTGTTAGGAAGTAAAAACTACAGTGGGGATGGCACCCACAAATTCTTCACTATCTGCAGATTGGAAGGGGCCAGTTAAGGCGTACAATTTGATCACTTCTGATGATCTACCTAGTTAAGAGTATCTGTGGAGACCTGTTAAAGTCTACCTCGTTAAGAGCTTTAGCAACACTATTGAGTGTGCACTAGGTTAAGAGATTTATAGTTGGACTATTAAATTCACCTTCCTTGAAAGAATTTTTACACTTTGCTTCACTTGTTAGAATGATAGAAAATTACAATTTGGCCTGGTGTATGCAATATCCTATTGTTGATTACAGATCTATTTAAGATTACATGAATAATTATATCACCTAATGTGATTGAATAATACCTCTAATGCTCGGTAGTGTCTATTCTTCGTTCTTGCTAACCAAATTCACCTTTTGTTGTTCTGGTTCATGAAATTTTCAATCTGATCCATAAGTGTTCTTATATGCTTCATTCATCCTCTCATATCCTTTCACATCCCTCTCATCCATTATAATAAATGATTATATAGTCTATTTATAAGATAGATTGACCTAATCATGTTTCATGTAAAACAATGTTAACTCCAAGATCACAGGTATACAACTTTTCCTTGATCTCCTAGTCTATGTGTTTTAAATCAATTACACTAATTAAAGAAATTACATTCATGTTTCTTGTCCCTAAAGAAATGGTTTTTAAAAAAAATCAAGACTCTATAAATAGAACATGACTATTTTATCCGACGTGGAGGTCAGATCCACTTTTTGCGGGCTACAACTGACTTTCAGTTTCTGATAGTCGGTTATGCTCTGAAATCAGTTGACTGTCTTTCGGGGTCCTTGCTTGAACTGTTATCTCAGTTTCCTCTTTAACTATTTCTTGAGTTGCACTATATCCTGCACATTGGGTTTCTTTTTCGGGTTCCTCTTTATCCTTCTGACTTTGCATTTTTGGTTTACACACAAAATTGTGTCATCGGTTTTCTTTGTACTTAGCCATTTTTGGTGATCTCTTATATCTGCATTTTTGGTTTTCTCTTTGTCCTATCTTTTGGTGTATGCTTATCGAAAGTGTTCTTTGCATACTAATAGAAAATTAATGTCATCAATCTCCCCCTTTGACATTAGTATCAAAAACTAATATGTGCAAAATACTAACAAAATGTTAAGTATGTACAACATATATAATCCTTAGTCATTTTATGACTCCCCTATGTATATGCCGATATATCATTATTTTTCCTTTTTCTATATATTGTATAGTTGCCTATCTATACATATCATATATTTTCCCCCTTTTTTGATATTAAGGGCAAAGGTGTATATCTTATAGCTTATAAAAAATGTGAGAGTGTGAAGACTTCATGTATTCCATCATATTCTCCCATTGTTCCTTTAGGTTCTCTAGATCCATGTGCTCAAGTGTAATCCTTGAGTGCATATAATAGATGTTGTCTACTACAAACATCTCAGGGGTTTCTATCAATTTCCTTGCTAAACTGATATGTTGTTGAAGCAGTTTCACATTTGGTAGAAGTCGAGCCTAGAGCTCGGTGACCTCTTCCCTGAATTGAGTTTATGCTTCCCATAGTTCTTGCCTTAACCATTTTATCTCAATAATATTTTCATAATGCAACTTATTTGCATTGTCTTTGGTGGTTAAGCTTTTAGCACTATTAGCTAGATTAGAATCTAACTTTGCTATGTTTTCACTATGCTCCTTAGTGAATTTCTCCAGTGTGCTTAGTTGTTGAATCAAGGAAATAGCTTCAGCAATAATGGGATCTAATTCACTTATGAATCATGAAAGATTTACCTTGTTAACTACCACTTCTTGGTTGATTTTCTCAACAAGTTTTTTCTGGTACTTCTTCTCTGTTCTCTCTTCTATTTCCTTCTCTGCATCAATATTCTGTGTTGTAATAGCTTCAGTGAGAGTGGCTAGTTGATCAAGTATGGGTTTATTCTAATCAACATCAACTTTGGGTACAATCTAGTACAAGATTTCCCTTATTGTTTTTAGCACCATGGAGTCTCGGTGTTGCTTCCTCGGCTTCTCCTGTAATGCCTTCCTCTAGCATATTTCACCGTACCCTTCAATGCTTCATAGTCAAGTGAAGTTGGGTCACATTTGGGAATTTCTATGATTTCATCTAATGTGACTTCCAAATTACTCTTTTTATATTTCTTCTTCTTGTTCAGAGTTTCACTTGAGTGCAAAACCATAGCCATCTTCTCATCTTTTTCTATGGTACTAGATGAAGTTACTTGTGGTGTTTCCTCTTTTTGCATCTTTGTTTCAGTGTCAGCTTGTCAATTTTCTTTAGACGTCTCCACATCAACCTTTACATTATCGGTAGCAACTTTTTCAGTATCCTCAGGAGTGTCATCTTTGGGTTTTCCTCCTTCATTGGTGTCCATATGCACTTCATCTGTCTTTGTCTATGCATCCTTCTCGGTTGTGTCTCCATCTGTTTTCTTTGATTCTCCTTCTGTAACCTTGTTAGTTTCGGTCACAATGTGAGTTTCTCTGTTGTCCTACTGATCATCGGTGTTGTCTTTCTTTCCTTCATCCCCTACATCCTCAGGAATTCTTGAATATTTATCAGGTGACTTGTCTGTTTCTTGCAACATATTGATATCTTGCATCAATATTGGCATGTTTCCTAGTATGTTCACTTGTGCAGTATCAAATGTTGTGTCCTTGGTAACATTGACATCTTCATCTTTCTGTATTTATTCTGCACCATATCATCAGTTATGTCAATGGTTGTGTTATCCACAATGTTTTCCTTAGTGGTGTTAGGCCATGTTTCATCTACAACTTCTACATTCTTGTTTCTAGTTGTGTTCATTTCTTCTTTATCTAACTTAACTGATGTGTCATCTTCTGCATCTTTGATTATGATGTGTTCTTGAGTTGCCTTATTATCATCTTTCTGTTGTAGGTCTTTCTCGGGGCTAGTTTCCTTAATAGGTCTATTGATTATTTTACTCCATTTCTTGTGACTTTCTTGTTAAATCTCTATAAGCCTGCCTTCAAGAAATTTGTAGGCTCTCAACTTGGGTGAGAACTCCTTTTTATGGTTCTTTATCATCTCATCAATTTCTTCCCTCTTGGATTCAGGAGGCATAAGAGAAACAAGTACTCTGTCTCTTATCTCCTTATCATTCTTTAAGGCAAATGTCCATCTAGCATATAATCTATCCAAGAGTTACCTTGGTACATTATCACCTTCAAATTGAATTGGTACGTACTTGAATTTGTACATCTTTGCAATAATGGCATCTTAAACTTTGTTTTGATCTTCTGGATCCATTTTTAGCCATCTTCTGATCTTAGAATCTGTAATAGATCCTGAACTTGCAATAGATTTGCATACCTAATCAATGATTTCTGGAACCTTGATATTTTCTACTTCTACACCTTCATCTTGTTCGGTGTACTCAATGTCTTCCCATGTTTGAACAAACATTCTTCTCTTTGATGACCCTCTTTTCTGTGTGGCCAGTTTCCTCTTGTAGGTTCTAACTTTTCCTTTCTTGAAGGGTGAAGGAGTTGATTCCTTTGATATTTGGCTTCTTGTTCTTGAAGAAGATGTGGTTCTTGGCTTCTTTGCTGGAGGAGGAGATGGTGAATCCGACTCTGTGGCTTTAGATTCATTCTTTCCTATAGCTTCACTGATGGGTGGCTGGCCTTTGGTCTCTTCCTCCTTATTAACTTCTTCTTCCTATTTGATTTCTTCTTTTGTTGCTGACGGTATTTTCTTTAGGTTCTTGACCATTTTATCCTTTTTCTTGACTATTTTATTTACAACTAGGCCAGATTTGATTCTTGATTTGGCCTCCTCACAAGTTCTGAACTTTGGTTGTTTCTTATCCAATGGTTCATTTATTAATGCATTGATTTCTTTGGATGATTGATCAATATTTACCTCATATTCCAAGGGTTGTAAAAATGGTGTCCTTGGTATAGTAGGTTTGATGTATATGTGGTCGGTGTCAACCATGAAATATATACCATCTTTGAACTTCTCAATAAGTTATTCAGGGATCCTTACCCTTTTCTGCATTCAGTCCTTGAATCCTTTGAAGTACTCATCCATGATTGTTTCAAATTTGTCTCCTAGTGATGTTATGTATTCACTGATTTCCATGGTGACCGGTTTTGTGGTATCCCATTTTACATCTCCTACTGATGGAACTATTTCTTGAAAGTAGAAGAAAATGCACATGATAAGGGATCCAAACTTACATGTATTCATCTTAACATTTCTTATAGTCCTCAAGTTTTCTTCTAGCTTGCTCTGTAGAAGTGCCAACATATCCAACTAAGTGCCTTTCTTTACAATATTGTAAGTTTTATCTACTGCACCGGATGCTATGTTGTTCATCCTGCTTGCTTGGAAGAATTTGTAACCTAGAACACTCTCCAAATTTAAGTTCATCATCGGTTATGGTAGATACCTTCAGTCCTCTGCCATCACACTTTGCTCCAGTTTTTTTCTCAATCTCAACCTTGGGTGGATGTTTTAATTCTTTTACCTTCTCGGTTACAAGGTAACCGGTGACTGCATGGATAACATCTCAGGTTATCATCTTAGGCTCATCAAGCCATAATTTGTGTTTGTGCATTCGGCTCATACTACTCGGATCCACTCGGTTTTGAATGCCTTCAGGAACAATAGGGCATTAGTGAGCCCTTTCACCTCTATGTGTTTATATTCATCTTTTAAGGATCCATCTTCATTGCACAGCTTCTTGTAAGATTTTCCTACATCCAAATCACCAAATTCTGCAATCTTGTAGTGGATGTAAGCTCGCACGTCTTCAACGAGAAAAACCCTAGCTGGTATTCGCGAGAATGCTCCAGCATTATTGAGTTGTGAAGCAACCTCAGGGTAAATCTTGTAATGTGGTTCTTCACACACAGAATTATTTACGAGTTTGACCTCATCCTTCTTGATGTTCTTATGTTTGGTAGTTCTTGAGGTCGTGACCATTGTTTCAGAGAAATTTAGGGCTTTCTGAAAAATATGTAAACAGAGTTCTCGGTTGGCTTAGTAAATTAATGTTTACACCTGCAATGAACACTGATATGTTGGAGTGATTTGGTCAAGTCGAAGTTTCTCTATGATGATTTTATTGTTTTCTCGATTTTCTCTCTCGTCGCTCTGCTCTATTTGTGGTGAACAATGAAGCCCTTATATCGTCCTTTTATAGGTGTTTGCCCTAAAAAGTGAGTCATTAATGCTCAACAACTCCTTGGTGTTCGAAGATGGAGTTCGTCGGTTAAAATATTAAATTCTCTCTTCATTGACAACGTGATGTTTCAGGGCGGTCATTTATCTCTTTTATTTTACCGACAAGTCTCGGTTTACACTAGCAACTTTGCTTTCTCATGTTAACCGACACTTCTCGGTAAGTGTAGGCAGTTTCAACTTTCAGTGTATACCGACAGATTTTGGTATGTATCACCCGATAGCATAGTTATCTTATATTTTAACAAGTAATACCATGATGCTTCTTTACTTATTCTTGTACACCTCTTTTTCATGATTCGTGGTTCCCAAGCTTTCCAAAGGCAAGTTTTAGTAGCAAAGGTTTTACAATGATATGAATTAAGCACACAAGAACTACTAAAATGAATAACTTGAAATGTAACCAATAAAATGTACAAGCACAAGAAAGGAAAAAAAATGAATGCAAACCCCGAAGCGCTTGAAGCTTCTATTGTCTCTCTCTACTCCTTTCGAAACATTGTTCTTGATGCTCAGTATTGGTATGGGCAGCGTCTATGACTTGAGAAGCATTGAGAATTCGCTAATTGAAATGGGTGTGTGATGGCAAGATAGCTTGAATGCTAGAACCAAACTAACATAGTAATGGCGCACATGAGCTTAAAATCTTGTATCCTTCAAATGGTTATGAAGGGTTTATTATATAGGAATTGGGGATGAAATGAATGGTTGAGATCAATCCCAGAGATAGGGAGATGAACGGTTGAGATCAAAGGGAACTGGAGAAGCCATCAGTAAATTCCACCTCTTCAATTTGTAAAGAGGAGACAAAATTTGGTTGACTAAAGAGCTAATTGTGAGTTACCTTTTTGAACTGAAGAGGTGGGTGAAGTTACCCATGTGGACTGGAGAGATGGGTGGAGTAACCCATGTGATCTGATTGGAGTTACCTCTTTGAATTAAAGTTTTCAACATGTGTGATAATTGAATTCTTTTTATTTAGAATTGCTTTATTTGATGAAATTAAATTAATTTAATTGGAAGAATTTAATTAGTAAGTTTAAATATTTGAATTTAAACTATAGAAAATTGAATTTAATTAATTAATTAATGGTAATTAATCAATTAAGGTTAATTAATTAAATAAAATTAATTATTTAATTAATTTTGGGAATTTGATTAGATGATTTGAGAAATTAATTTAGAGGAAAATAGATGATTTAATTAATGATTAAAACCATTAATTAATAGATGAAAATTAGTGTTTTTAATGTAAAGTCGCAAGCCTGACCATTTTTGGGTGTCTACATTTGCCCCTCTTTGATGCGATGTGACTTGTCACAACGTGTCAAAGATTCTTTGATTTTGATTCTACCCCATCTTTCCCTGACGATAGCAGGTGTATTTATGCCCCCTCAACAAATTTGAGCGAAAAGTCTCGACATGAGCGTTAATTTGTTGAAACCGCAATTTTTGGATCTGGGTAGCTAGCTGATTTGAAAAATGCCTTATATTGCCCCTGATATTGAGTGTGGAAGTTTCTGGGGACCGGGAAGAAAAATTGGACCTCCTTGTGAAATTAGGGTTTTTGAAAATCCCTATAAGTAGCCAAGAGGGCCATTCATTTGTCACATTGCTATCTTGGAGCTCTTGATATCTTGGTGAGTTTTGCTTTAGTTTTCTCTGCTTTTTTCTTCTATTTTCTTGTGATGGCGGGCCTTCCTGGTGTGACACACATATCCGACCGAGTCTAGACCTATCAGAGACCAGCTAGCATAGGACGTCTAGTGAGTTTTATTTCTTTTTGTGTCATTAATGCCTTCATTTATTACTTTTAAAATTTGTACTTTTCTACTTTTCTGCCTGTTGTGCCGCATATTAATGAGTCTAGAGAGCGACATGCTCGAGCAGAGAGTCGGGTTCACCAAAATGTATGCCTCTTTTTCATGATTTGTGGTTCCCAAGCTTTCCAAAGGCAAGTGTTAGTAGCAAAGGTTTTACAATGATATGAATTAAGCACACAAGAACTACTAAAACGAATAACTTGAAACGTAACCAATAAAATGTACAAGCACAAGAAAGGAAAACAAATGAATGCAGACCCCGAAGCACTTGAAGCTTCTATTGTCTCTCTCTACTCCTTTCAAAATTCTATTCTTGATGCTCAGTATTGGTGTGGGTAGCGTCTATGACTTGAGAAGAGTCGAGAATTTTCTAATTGAAACGGGTGTGTGATCGCAAGATGGCTTGAACGCTAGAACCAAACTGACATAGTAATGGTGCACAAGAGCTTTAAATCTTGGATCCTTCAAATGGTTATGAAGGGTTTATTATATAGGAATTGGGGATGAAATGAATGGTTGAGATCAATCCCAAAGATAGGGAGATGAACGGTTGAGATCAAAGGGAATTGGAGAAGCCATCAGTAAACTCCACCTCTACAATTTGTAAAGAGGAGACAGAGTTTGGTTGACTGAAGAGCTAATTGTGAGTTACCTTTTTGAACTGAAGAGGTGGGTGAAGTTACCCATGTGATCTGATTGGAGTTACCTCTTTGAAGATAAATGAATATTCAATTCATTTATTTAATTAAAGTTTTCAACATGTGAGATAATTGAATTTTTTATTATTTAGAATTGCTTTATTTGATGAAATTAAATTAATTTAATTGGAAGAATTTAATTAGTAAGTTTAAATATTTGAATTTAAACTATAGGAAATTAAATTTAATTAATTAATTAATGGTAATTAATCAATTAAGGTTAATTAATTAAATAAAATTAATTATTTAATTAATTTTGGGAATTTGATTAGATTATTTGGGGAATGAATTTAGAGAAAAATAGATGATTTAATTAATGATTAAAAACCATTAATTAATAGATGAAAATTAGTGTTTTTAATGTAAAGTCGCAAGCATGTCCATTTTCGAGTGTCTATAATGCTAATTTGGCATTTCATCAAAATATTATGGAACTGATGTAAAGTAATACATAGTGTAATGCAGTTCCATACTTACTTGTCTTGCTTAGGTGGGGGTGGTGATGTCACCAGATCCATTGGATGGGGTGTCACCATTTGCATTGCTTGGTCCAGCTTCATCATTGTTTGAAGCTCTTATCCACATTTTGTCTCTCATTCTCTGAATGTCTTCAATGGTATTTCCATTGGGATATGTGCTGGTCTCTATCATTCTTCGGCCTCTACAGTTTTTCTTGAGATGGCCAACTTTATGATAGTGTAAGCATGCCATTCTGGGGTTAGTCCAGCCTCTAGAATTTTTAGTCCACTCTCTCATACATTTTGCAGCAATGTGACGAATCTTTCACATGCTGTATAATTTTTTCAAGTGTTGTAATCCCATACATACTGGTTACCAACTCTTTTCGGTTGACAGGGAGTTCCTTGACCTTTAGGCTTCCATGCTTGCCTTTTCTTTTTCCAGCATTCAAGAGTTGTGTGCCCATTCATTTTGCAAGTAGGACAATATTTGTCCATGTAGGTTTCCTTCTTTGGTTGTTTATCTCAGCCTTACATTCATATGATTTATGTCCTTTCTTGTTACATTTATAACAAAATCCTATGAATGAAGATATAGAATTAGGAATACCTTTCATTTTGCCTTTGCATACATTTGATGTGTGGCCTTGCTTTCCACAGTGATTGCATGTCATCTTTCTTGGTCTTGGATTTTCATAGACATTCTTTAGATCAACTTGATTGGGTGATTCTTCATTCTCGATAAAGCCTAGACCGGTGTTGTTGTTGACTCTTCGTTGTCCTTCAAGAAAATCACCCATTCTTTTATTGCTTTCTTTAGCTTTCTTTATAATTTCATTATGTTGCTGCTAAATTATTATTTCATGTTTCAACTTTTCATTCTAATCCCTTAGCTCACCGATAGCTTCTATTCTTTCAACGAGTTCAATATTCATTATGTTTGCCTCTTGACTCATAAGAATAATCTAATTTGTGATCTCATGCTGATGCTCTGTAAGTCTTTGTATTTCAGACTCTTTCTCTTGTAGCTTTTCTGTAATATTTCTTCTTTCATCAATAGCTAGTGTTATTTCTTTCTCATCTTGTCTAGCACTATTTATGACATCAATCATTCTTACCATTTGTGTCTCTTGACCAATTTGCAAAGATTTTACTTGTCCAGCCAGATGTTGATTGATTTTAGTTAGGCTTGTGATGCTTTCTTCTGATGTGTATGATGCTTTGCTTGTAGTTGATCCTGAAGACTCAAAAAAATTTGGTATCTCTTCCTCATGATAATATGTTTCATTACAGTGAGATACCATAATCTTTCTTTCATCTAATAGTTATCTCATATTGATTCTAGCTTCTTTATACTACTTATAGAATATCTAAATTTCTAGCTTCTTATTCTCAATACTTTTATCAAGTCTGTACTTCTCCATTGTATGATCTTTTCTCTTAAGCCTTTAAGATTTTCCAAAGAAGAAACTTAGCTCTCATACCAATTGTTGGAATTAATGGGAAGTGTAACCACCTAAATTTGGCTTGTTATTACTATGGACCCTATTTTCCCTAAGTGTGATCATACCCTCGATTATGTTCAAACGACCCTGTTACTGTTTAGCATAATTATTCTAATCAATTTAATGTCCTAAGTGATTTTTATCACTAAATTATATTAATTATTGTAGTCATATAATTCAAATCAATTTCGACCAATCAAATCAAACCACAATCAAACATGGCTATAGTATTTAGTTATAAAGGAATTAAATAAATCCCTAAATCAAATACCCACTTGCAATTAACCTATTCCCCTAGCCTATTTAATTTAATTAAAATGGCTATAGTCCCCTAATTATTAAAAAGCAATTTCATTGTTTAA
>MU224522.1:1881461-1898620 GCA_018584345.1 Thuja plicata | reverse complement strand
GAAAGTCCACTTTCTCAAGCTTGACTTCCTTAAGGTCCACTTTCTCAAGCCATCCTCTTACACTCTACCTTGCTTCTTTAAGGCCTTCATTAATGCCTTATTAATGAAAGATGTCTTAAGCCTATGTTTCTCCCATGCCTTATTAATGCCTTGGGCATTAATGACTCTTACACCTTCATTAATGAGCCCCTTCACTCATTAATTCACCTTATCGCCCCCCCTCTCTCTCATTCTTCTATAAATAGAAGCCATTTTTGAGAGGAAATGAGCCTTCAAATTAGATCAAAAATACATTGTTATGTTGTTGGATTACTCTTAGAATCATATTTTATCTTTCATTTCATGCTTTTGCATTGTTTTCATTTCAAATTTTAGAGCTAGATTGCATGCTTTATGATCTTTTAGCTTGTTTTAAATCTAAAATCCTTCATGCTAGGTTGTATTCATCACTGATTTGTAGCATATTATGAGGGCTAATATGTTACTAATTACACTCCTCCTAGTTAGCAGGCAATAGGTCGATATTGGAGGTTTTGAATGTTTTATCTAACCTTTTGGACTAATGCAATGACTTATTGAGTGTTTGTGTCTTTTTCATCAGGTACCCAAATACACACTCACAGGAAGTGTGTACTGAGAGGGGAGGGGTGAATCAGTACCTCTAAAAACTTTGTATCTGTTAACCTTTATCATTTAAGTTATCAAATATTTATCCAACCATATGTTCTATACTATCTTGATGCAAGATATATCAATTCATAAACTTAATCAAACATGTGAACATTCATAGAAATATTCATGAAAGTGATGACATGTAACTGATTGTATGTTTGAAGATGTTAAGTTGATGATCATGCAAACATTAAATCAGTTAATGTATTATATTGTCATTGATGTCAACTTGATATAATCTGTATGGTCATGGAAATACTACCAAAGACTTCAAAGAATCGATGAATCAAGGCTATGCTATCAGTAATGCATACAAGTCAAGTATTCACCAAGTGACTGCATACACCAACAGAGTGCACACCGACGGATAGAGTAAAAGAAGCAGAGTCACAGTGTTATCCGATGAGCCAATGCTCAACATTACTGACAAGCAGAGTTACAATGTTGCCCAACGATAAAAGCACAGAGTAACCCAACGGAGAGAATTTCAATGTTGCCCGATGGAGAATACAGGGACGGAGATCTCAATGACAACTGAAGTCACACCGACTAGACAGTCAGTGATCACCAATGACTAACTAAAGTGTTGACCAACAAAACAAAGAGTTCAGAAAAAGACAAAATGCTTAGCTGTCAAGAAGCTAAAGATAGAATTAACGGATACTTATCATTGTTTTAATCATCCAGATAAAGACAGAGATAAGTAATTGATTTAAAGCTGATTTGTCCAGTTGGAAAGAAGATCTCTTTGCGATAAATCCAGAGTTTTCTTTAAATCTATTGGCAAGAATTATGGAACACACCAAAAATCAAGAAAGCCAAGAAAAGGTAAATCATGTCTATATAGAGACAACCCCAATTCATTATGAATAGGTGTGTGAGGTGAACAAGAGTAGAGGAAAGATGCAAAAGAAAATCTAAAGAAGAAGAAGAAAGTATTCATTCAGTCCTGATCAACAAGCTAAAGGAAGAGCTAGATTCTGCACACACCAACAGACAGTGAGACAACATCACAGACCAGAATAGTGTGGAGAAAAGGTATAAGTGATTATATTGATCAGAGAGGTAATGGACTTACAATAGATATGAAAAACTGCAATTGAGTTATATGTATGAATAGATCATTAGTGTTTCAGTTTAACCATTGAAGCATCAAGTATCTTAACCGAGCATCACTTAAAAGTCTTTTACAATTGAGATACATCCCAAGGAGTATCAAAATGTTTGATCATAAAAGTAGCATTGGATATGCCCGATGCCTATTGACAAGCCAAGTGAGTGTTTGATCAAGGATGGTACCTTAGATGCCAGATACTAGGTGACAAACTATTTTTAAATCCTATAACAAGGCCACACCTAACAGTGTGTTTTTAACCTTTAATAGGGTTGGCTCTTAAAAGGGCTCACTTCAGAAGAGTGAAAATTTTGGGTACTGGTCCTAGCATTTTTTTCCTTGATAGGGTTTCCACATTAAAAAGTCATGTTTTATGTGTTTATGTTTTATTACTTTACTATTTTATATTTCACATATGCAATTCTGGATTGATCGGTATACTCTGCATATTTACTTTATTTCAGTAAATAGTTAACTACTTATCAGTAATCACATAGAAGAGATATTTGCAAAGCAATCCGACAAGTAGAAAATTGATTAAAGTATTTCAAGGCATTCATCTTGTATGACAAAAGATAACTTGAGACATAATTTTGTGGTTATAAGTTTTAAGGGTTGATTTAATGATTAATTTTTGAGGCCACTGATTCACCCCCCCCCTCTCAGTTATTTCTAACAATTGGTATTAGAGCTTTTGTTCTTAGAAGGAAGGTTTCAAGACCTAAGTCAAAGATCAGAAGATGAACAGATGAGATGTGCCCAAGTTGAACAAAGATAATTTTGCTTCATGGCATAGTAGAATAAGACTCCACTTATCAGGTATTGGTATTGATGTTACTCAATACTTAGATGTTGAATATGTGTTACCCACAAGAGCACCAATAGTTGAAAAATTGAGAGAGAAGCATGAGCACAATTGCATGATGATAGAGCTTGCTTCCTCACTCTCTGATGCTAGATTTGAAGATGTAAAAACCTACAAAACTGCAAAGCAGATGTGGGACAAATTGATGCTTGTACATGGTGGTGAAAGGAATGTTTTGAGAGCCAAGGAAGAAAGCCTTAGAGGAAAGTTTGATGATCTCAAAATGAAAGAAGGTGAAAATATCACTCAGTACAACACAAGAATCAAAGAGGTAGTCAATTCTATCCGAGGAGTTTGAGGTGTACTAGAAGAAGATACAGTGGTAAGTAAAATTCTAAGAACCTTACTGCTTACTTATGCTATTAGAGTATCTACCATTCAAGAAATGAGAGCAGTAGAAAATAGCAATGTATCTCTAGACAGTTTGATTGGAAGACTGATTTCATTTGAGATGAATTATTTTGATAATAGTGTCTTACCAAACATAGAGTCTGCATTCAAAAATTCTATGAGAATAAGTAAATCAAGTCGTAAAAACACTATGAGAAAATATATTGATGGTGAAAGTGAAGATGAGGATCTTGATGAAATTGAAGCACTTATGGCTAGAAGAATGCAGAGAGGAAAAGGTAAATACAAAGGTAAATTACCACTTGTTTGTTTTAATTGTAAAGAGATTGGACACTTTGCTGCAAGATGTCCTAACAGAAGAAAAGATGACAGAAGTAATGACAGACCATTTGAAAAGAAGTTTGACAGAGGTGATTACAGAAGCCATCGACAATCAGAAAGAAGAGATACCTGAGACTACAAGGACAAATGAAAGAATGCTAGTTACGTAGCAAAATGCAAAGATGATGATACTGACACTGAATCTGATGAAGACATCGAGATGGTGTTTGTGGCTATAAAGGATGATTTAGATGATGATAAAAAAGGTATGTAGAAACTGCACTCATATCTAAAGTTAGTAAAAATGATGTCTGGATCATAGATAGTGGATGCACTCACCATATGACTGGTGATAGAAATTTTTTGAGACTTTAATATACTATAAAGGTGGTTCAATAAGAATGGGTAATGACAAACCTTGTCCAGTTGAAGGTAGAGGAACCATAATGTTGAATAACCAGATAAAATTTAAAAATTCTTATTGGGTAAATGGATTGAATTATAATCTATTGAGTGTTTCTCAGTTGAATAATTCAGGTCACAAAGTAGCATTTGAAAACAAGAAGGCAAAGATCTTCAATAAATCGGGAAATCTGATTGGTACTGGTGAGTAGACAAAAGGTAACTTATTCTATCTGAATGATACTGACACCACTTGTTTTATTGCTACAGACGAAGATATATGGTTGTGGCACAAAATATTATGTCATGTGAACTTTGAAAACATGATAAAGAATAGTAAAAAGAGAAAATTCAAAGGCTTACTGACAATGACCAAGCCTCACAACATCATGTGTAAGAATTGTCAAAAAGGTAAGATGACAAAGTCTAGTTTCAAAAGAAAAACCCATACATCTAATGCCATTCTATAATTAGTCCATACTAATTTATGTGGACCTATGAGGACAAAGAGTTATTATGGAGATAGATATTTTATTCTCTTTGTTGATGATTACTCTATATTGAAGACAATCATGTTTCTAAAAGATAAATCTGAAGTACTTAAGATGTTTAAATGGTATAAGGAAATGGTTGAGAAACAAAGTGGTAAGGAGTTAAAATGCTTAAGGTCAGATAGAGGAGGGGAATTTATTTTAGATGAATTCACTAACTTTTGTAATGAGCATGGAATAAGAAGACAGGTCTCTGCATCGAGAACACCACAGCAAAATGGAATTGCTGAAAGAAGGAACAAATCCATAGTTGATTGTGCAAGGACACTGATGATAGAGAAAGGGATCACCCATATCTTTTGGAGAGAAATAATCAATACTGCTGTTTACACATTGCACAAAGTACAATTGAAGAAAGACACCAAAAAGATACTTTATGAGCTATGGTATGGATACACACCCAATGTAAGTTATTTCAAAAATTTTGGCAGTCAGTGTTATATCTTAAAATATGATAGAAATAGAAATAGAAAAATTGGCTCCAACAGTGATGAAGGAATCTTTCTAGGGTATTCTACCAAGAGAAAGGCTTATAAATGTCTAAATAAATCCTCTAACAAAATTGTTGAAAGTGAAAATGTAAAGATAGATGAATTTGGAGAGATGAATGAAAAGGAAAGCACTAAAGAACCAGAGGACTACAATAGGTTTACTTAAAATGAGGAACCTGACACTCTACCCGACCAACAATGTAGAGCTCCCGAGTAATAGATCATCACACCCGAGCATCAAACTGCAAATATCGACGATCAAAATATTGCTCAAGATGATGCACAAAGTGATGGAGAACAGAATGAAGAACAAAATGATGATTAAGCTGATAGACAAAGAGTTGAACATGTGCTTGCAAGATATGTCAGAAGGAACCATCCACAGAACCAGATCATAGGAGATAAAAAGGCTAGTATGAGAACTAGAAGTAAGTCTCTAAATACAAGATGTCTTATTTGTGATTATGAGCCCAAATCTGTCAATGCTGCACTAGATAATGATGAATGGATAAGTGCTATGAATGAAGAGATTGAATGGATAGAGAAAAATTAAACATAGACACTTGTACCAAGATCAGATGACAAGAATGTCATCGGTACAAAATGGATATTCAAGAATAAGCTAAATGAGAATGGAGAAGTCACCAGAAATAAAGCAAGACTAGTATGCAAGGCATATGCACCAGAAGAAGGGATTGACTATGGAGAGACCTTTGCACCCATTGCTAGGCTAGGAGTAAGAATATTACTTGCTTATGTTGCATATAAAGGCTTCAAGGTATATCAAATGGATATCAAGTCTACATTGCTAAATGGAATACTTGAAGAAGAGGTATACATTGAGCAACCAGAAGGGTTTGTTGATCCAGACAAGAGGGAAATGGTATGTAGACTACACAAATCCCTATATGGATTGAAACAAGCACCCCAAGCCTGGTATGAAAGACTTCATTCCTATCTTATAAGTATTGGATTTGTAAGGACTAGTGAAAATAGTAATCTTTATGTGAAGGAAGATACTGATGCTAACATTTTGATTGCTAAGATATTTGTTGATGACATCATATTTGGAGGCAATGATATGTTATGCAAATGATTTTCTAATGAAATGAGCAAAGAGTTCAAGATGTCTATTTTTGGAGAGATCAAGTTCTTTCTTGGTTTACAGATCATGAAACAAGATGAAGGTATTTTCATTACACAATCCAAGTAAATCAAAGAAGTATTGAAAATATTCAAGATGGAAGAATCCAAACTAGTTGGAACACCAATTGCAACTGGATGCAAGATGACAAAGGAGGACAAGTCATTAGAGGTAAATCAGACTTTGTACAGAACAATGATTGGAAAAATCATGTATGTTGTACACACTAGACCAGATATTGCACATGTAGTAGGAATAGTTGCAAGATTTTTTGCTAATCCTAGAGAATCGCATATGACTATTGTTTTAAGAATCCTAAGATATCTGAAGAATACTGAGAAATATGGTTTATGGTATAGAAGAGAAGGAAAATTTGAACTTAAGGTTTTTACCGACGCTGATTGGGCTAGAAATATTGATGACCAGAAGAGCACAACTGGAGGATCATTCTTTATGGGTGACAGACTTGCCACATGGATCAAAAATAAGAAAGGATGCATCTCTTAGTCTACTGCAGAAGCAGAGTATGTTGTTGTTGCTGCAAACTGCTCAAATATTGCTTGGATCAAACAGTTACTTAAAGTTATGCATATGAAAATTTTAAGACCATTAATTATCTACTGTGATAATACAAGTGCAATAAACATTTTCAAGAATCCAATCATGCATGCTAAAACAAAGCATATTGCCATCAAGTATCATTATTTAAGAGAACAAGTTCAGGAAAAGAGGTGATACTTGAGTATGTGCAATCAAAGGAGTAATTGGCTGATATCTTCACCAAGCCACTACCCAAGGATGCATTTGAATACTTGAGAAAGAGACTAGGGGTCAGACCCTTGTCTACTATTCAGTAAACTGACTAGAAGGCTGCATCAGCCTATATTATATCAGAATATCATTCATGTTGATGCAAGCAGAGAGATGAAATTCAAAGATACATATGTATACATCAAGATATTTATCTACTTCGAGCACTAGAGTTATTACCGATGGATTGGGAAATTTAAGGAATATATTATGGATAGAAAGGATCCATTTGACATTGCTATTTGTAGACACCCAAAAATGGATAGGCTTGTGACTTTACATTAAAAACACTAATTTTCATCTATTAATTAATGGTTTTTTAATCATTAATTAATCATCTATTTTTCTCTAAAATTCATTCCCCAAATCATCTAATCAAATTCCCAAAATTAATTAAATGATTAATTTTATTTAATTAATTAACCTTATTTGATTAATTACCATTAATTAATTAATTCAATTCAATTCAATTTCCTATAGTTTAAATTCAAATATTTAAACTTACTAATTAAATTCTTCTAATTAAATTAATTTAATTTCATTCAATAAAGCAATTCTAAATTAAAAAAAATTCAATTATCTCACATATTGAAAACTTTAATTAAATAAATGAATTAAATATTCATTTATCTTCAAAGAGATAACTCCAGTCAGCTCACATGGGTTACTCCACCCATCTCTCCAGTCCACATGGGTAACTTCACCCACCACTTCAGTTCAAAAAGGTAACTCACAATTAGCTCTTCAGTCAACCAAACTCTATCTCCTCTTTACCAATTGAAGAGGTGGAGTTTACTGATGGTTTCTCTAGTTCCTTTTAATCTCAACCATTCAACTCCCTATCTCTGGGATTGATCTCAACCATTCATTTCATCACCAATTCCTATATAATAAACCCTTAATAACCATTTGAAGGACCCAGGATTTCAAGCTCTCATACACCATTACTATGTCAGTTTGGTTCTAGCATTTCAAGCCATCTTGCGATCACACACCCATTTCAATTAGCGAATTCTCAACACTTCTCAAGTCATAGACACTGCCCCGCCAATACTGAGCATCAAGAACAATGTTTCGAAAGGAGTAGAGAGAAACAATACAAGCTTCAAGCATCATGGGGTTTGCATTTTTTTTTTCCTTTCTCTTGCTTGTACATTTTATTGATTATGTTTCAGGTTATTCATTTTAGTAGTTATTGTGTACTTGATTTACATCATTTGTGAAACCATTGCTACTAACCCTTACCTTTGGAAAGCTTGGGAACCATGAACCATGAAAGAAGAGGCGTACACTGTCAAATTCTTATTTTGAAAAATCTGTGTTTGCAAAGATGTTTGTTTTGCATTGTTGTCAAAGCGAGAGATTTTATCCATTATCATCTGAGGGAGAGATCATATCCATCAAAGTATCAAAAGGGAGAATGTAACAAGAAAGGGAGAGTACACATAATTGAAGAGAATTGCTGAAAAGAAACATCACAAGAAAAGAAAATAGTCAAAGGGAGAGAGTTTGACACAGAATGAGAACACATCACATCAGAGAAAGAAAGATTCTATATCTATCCAGTGATGGTATTGAAGACAGAAAAAAAGCTGCAAGAGTCAAATCAAAGCTATTTGAGCTTACTGAAAGCCAGAAATTTGTATTAGTTACATTAGAAAAGCTTGATGAAACTGTATATTTCATATTGTATTAGTAATAGTATAGTATGATAATGTAGTTTGTTGCCATCAATGCCAAAGGGAGATATTTATGACATGTAACTGATTGAATGTTTGAAGATGTTAAGTTGATGATCATGCAAGACATTAAATCAGTTAATGTATTGTATTATCATTGATGTCAACTTGATATAATCTGTATGGTCAAGGAAATACTGCCAAAGACTTCAAATAACCGATGAATCAAGGCTATGCTATCAGTAATGCATACAAGTCAAGTATTCACTAAGTGAATTCATACACTGATGGAGTGCACACCGACAGATAGAGTAAAAGAAGAAGAGTCACAGTGTTACCCGACGAGCCAATGCTCAACATTATCGATGAGCAAAGTTACAGTGTTTCCCAATGAGCAAAGCACATAGTAACCCAACAGAGAGAATTTCAGTGTTGCCTGATGGAGAATACAAGGATGGAGATCCTGATGAAAACTAAAGTCACACCGATGGAACAATCAGTTATCACCGATGACTAACTAAAGTGTTGACCGACAGAACACAGAGTTCAGAAAATGACAAAATGTTGAGATGTCAAGAAGCTAAAGATAGAATTAATGGATACTTATCATTATTTTAATCATCTAGATAAAGCTGGAGATAAGTAATTGATTTAAATTTGATTTGTCCAGTTAGCAAGAAGATATTGATATAAATCAGAAGTTTTCTTTAAATCTATTGGCAAGAATTATGGAACACGCCAAAAATCAAGAAAGCCAAGAAAAGGTAAATCATGTCTATATAGAGACAAACCCAATTCATTACGAATAGGTGTGTGGGGTGAACAAGAGTAGAGAAAAGATGCAAAAGAAAATCTGAAGAAGAAGAAAGTTTTCATTCAGTCCTGATAAACAAGATAAAGGAAGAGATAGATTCTACAGACACTAACAAATAGTGAGAAAACATCACAGAGCAAAACAGTGTGGAGAAAAGGTATAAGTGATTATATTAATCAGAGAGGTAATGTTATTACAACAGATCTAAAAATCTACAATTGAGTTGTATGTATGAACAGATCATTAGTGTTTCAGTTTAACCATTGAATCATCAAGTCTCTTAACCGAGCAGGACTTAAAAGTCTTTTACAATTGGGATACATCCCAAGGAGTATCAAAAAGTTTGATCATAAAGTAGCATTGGATATGCCCGATACCTATTCACCGGCCAAGTGAGTATTTGATCAAGGATGGTAGCATTAGATGCCAGATACTAGGTGAAAAACTATTTTTAAATCCTCTAACAAGGTCACACCTAATAGTTTGTTTGTAACCTTTAACATGGTTTCCTCTTAATAGGGCTCACTTCAGAAGAGTGAAAATTTGGAGTACCGGTGCAAGTGGTTTTTCCCTTAACAGGGTTTCCACGTTAAAAATCTATGTGTTATGTCTTTATATTTTATTACTTTACTGCTTTACATTTCACATATACAATTCTAGATTGATCGGTATACTCTACATATTTACTATTTTTTGGTAAATAGTTAACTGCTTATTGGTAATCACACATAAGAGATATTTGCGAAGAAATCCTACAAGTAGAAAATTGATTAAAGTATTTCAAGGCATTCATCTTGTAGGAAAAAAGATAACTTGAGACATAATTTTGTGGTTATAAGTTTTAAGGGTTGATTTAAGGATTAATTTTTGAGGCCATTGATTCACCCCCCCTCTCAGTTATTTCTAACAGAAATTAATTGATACATAAGACAAGATATGATATCGTAGAAAACTCTTGTTAGGAAGTAAAAACTGCGGTGGGGATGGCACCCACAAATTCTTCACTATCTGTAGATTGGAAGGGGCCGGTTAAGGCTTACAATTTGATCAATTTTTATTATCTACCCGGTTAAGAGTATCTGTGAAGACCTTTTAAAGTCTACTCAGTTAAGAGATTTAGCAACACTGTTGAGTGTGCACTCAGTTAAGAGATTTATAGTTGGACTGTTAAATCCACCTTCCTTGAAAGGATTTTTACACTTTGCTTCACTTGTTAGAAAGATAGAAAATTATAATTTGACTTGGTGAATGCAATCTCCTATTGCTGATTATAGATCCATTTAATATTACATGAATAATTATATCACCTAATGTGATTGAATAATACCTTTGATGCTCGGTAGTCTCTGTTCTTGGTTCTTGCTAACCAAATTCACCTTTTGCTGTTCTGGTTCATGAAACTTTCAATCTGATCCTTAGGTGTGCTCGTATGATTCATTCATCCTCTAATATCCTTTCACATCCCTCTCATCCATTATAATGAATGATTACATAGTCTATTTATAAGACAGATTGACCTAATCAAGTTTCACATAAAACAATGTTAACCCTAAGATCACAGGTTTACAACTTTTCCTTGTTCTCCTAGTCTATGTGTTTTAAATTAGTTAGACTGATTAAAGTGATGACATGTAACTAATTTAATGTTTGAAGATGTTAAGTTGATGATCATGCAAGGCATTAAATCAGTTAATGCATTGTATTGTCATTGATGTCAACTTGATATAATCTGTATGGTCAGGGAAATACTGCCAAAGACTTCAAAGAACCGATGAATCAAGGCTATGCTATCAGTAATGCATACAAGTCAAGTATTCACTAAGTGACTGCATACACCGATGGAGTGCACACCGATGGTCAGAGTAAAAGTGCAGAGTCATAGTGTTACCCAATGAGCTAATGCCCAGCATTATCGACGAGCAGAGTTACAGTAGTTGTTGGAGATTTGATTATGAGTAGTTGATTAATTGTATGTTTGTCATTGATGACAACATATAATATACAGTAGTAATTCTGTATGTACTTATCAGAATGATGACATGAAGACTTGCGTGGTTAGATACATGTTGTTGACATGTTTATTATGTTATGTTCATACACGCAGATCCAGATATGATGTTTCAGTCAAGTTGTGTAATTCTGTTATTGGCAGTTACAATTCTGGAAGAGTATCTATTCAGAGCTGACATATGTAACGTGTTTCTTGAGTTGTGCTTATCTTCAGGATATGTGTGTGTATATTTAAACATTGATGAAAGTTTATGATTCAAGAAAGATACTATGAATATGCACCTATGATTCAAGATGAACCCAGGCCTAGCAACAAAAATACTATTATTGAAGAAATGTTTGATTGCATTGATGTCTCATGCAATGACCCTAAATCAAGTAGAGAAGAATCACAGATTATAGAAGAAGAAGACACACGTAAGGTTCCAAAATTCACATCTAGATACCACTCTAAAGATGATATCAGTGGAGATCAGAGTAGCAGTGTTTTGACCAGATCAAAAGCTAAAAGTCTAGCAATGGAT
The DNA here is from genome assembly GCA_018584345.1 of Thuja plicata. Lineage (NCBI taxonomy): Eukaryota > Viridiplantae > Streptophyta > Pinopsida > Cupressales > Cupressaceae > Thuja > Thuja plicata. Next base: position 1,886,872 of record MU224522.1, on the reverse strand, counting down.
GAAGAGGTATGTTTACTTTCATAGATTGAACCTTTAAGTGTTGAAGATGCTTGTAATGATTCTGATTCAAAGAATGCAATGAAAGAATAATTAGATTAGATAATTAAAAATGATACATGGGAATTGGTCCCTAGACCCAGTGACAAAAATGTGATTGGAACAAAGTGGGTATTCAGAAACAAGATGAATGAAGATGGTACAGTAGTTAGAAACAAAGCAAGATTGGTATGTAAAGGATATGCACAGAGAGAAGGAATAGACTACACTGATACATTTGCTGCTATGAGCAGACTGGAAGCCATTAAATTGTTTTTGGCATATGCAACATTCAAAGACTTTAAAGTTTATCAAATGGATGTAAAATCAGCTTTTCTGAATAGTGACTTGAATGAAGAAGTCTACATAGAACAACTTGAAGGATTTAATCTTTCAGATGAACCAGACATGGTATGTAGATTAAAGAAAGCACTCTATGGTCTTAAACAGGCACCAAGAGCTTCGTATGAGAGACTTGATGGTTATCTTACCAAGATTGGATTCAAGAAAGGAATAAAATATTATAACCTACTCACAAGGGAGACACCTGATGGATTATTATTAGTTGCCATATTTGTTGATGACATTATCTTTGGAGGTAATGACAATCTCAGTACAACATTTGCAAAAGAAATGTAGATTGAATTTGAAATGAGTATGATTGGTCCTATAAAATAATTTTTGGGACTAAATGTAAAGAAAATAGATAAAGGTATATTGATTAGTCAATCAAAATATGTAAAGGAAATACTGAAGACCTTCCAGATGGATGACTATAAGCTAGTATGCACTCCCATGATAACAGGAAGCAAGCTTTCAAAAGATGATGATTCCATAGCAGTTGATAAGACATTGTACAAATCTATGATTGGTAAACTCATTTATCTAACTCAATCTAGACCTGAAATATCTAATGCAGTTGGCATTGTTGGAAGATTTGCAGCTAAACCCAAGTAGAATCACCTAATGGAAATCAAGAGGATATTCAGATATCTAAAGGGAACTATAGACTATGGTTTATGGTATCCAAAATAAGAGAATGTAAAAATTCATGTGTATACAGATGTAGATTGGACAGGTTGTATTCATGACAGGAAGAGCACTTCAGGAGGAGCAGTATTCCTTGGAGATAGGTTGGTTTCTTGGATAAGCAAGAAGCAGAACTGTATTTCTCAGTCAACAACAGAAGTTGAACATGTTGCAGCAGCACAAATTTTTTCAACCATGGTTTGGATCAAGTAGATGGTTAAAGAATTTGGCATTTAGGTTGATTATCCTATTGTTATTCACTGTGATAATACTAGCACTATCAACATGTCCAAGAACCCTGTGATGCATGCAAAGACAAAACACATAGAGATCAAGTACCATTTCTTAAGAGAAAAGGTTTCAGACAAAGAAGTTAAATTGGACTATGTGAGCACCAAAGAATAGTTGGAAGATATTTTTACAAAGCCCTTATCAAAGGATACTTTTGAGTATCTCAGGGAGAAGTTGGGAGTAATTCCCTCTCCTGAGTCTATCTAGAAGAAGCAAGAAGAACATCAGTCATTAAGTGACTGATGAATGGTTGACTACTCTACTTCTGGAGTAGTATCTATGCCTAATGGTTTATGACACCCTTTTCCATTGATGTCAAAGGGGGATTATATAGTAAGGGGGAGTATGTACTAAGGGGGAGCATATACTCTGGGGGAGTATATGCATAGAAAAAAAACACAGTCAGAGGAACTACAACAGTATAAGAGAAATCTTTGATGAGGATATTGAGAAAATTTTAAAAGAAAGAGGGCACCATGAACATAGGATATTTTTGATATCATATGTTTCCATCAATGTCGAAGGGGGAGATTGTTGAAGATTTGATTCTGAGAAGTTGATTGATTGTATGTTTTTCATTGATGACAAAATATAATACACAATAGTAATTCTGTATGTACTTATCAGAATGATGACATGAAGACTTGTGTGGTTAGATACATGTTGGTGACATATTTATTATGTTATGTTCATACACGTAGATCTAGATATGATGTTTCAGTCAAGTTGTGTAATTATGTTATTGGCAGTTATAGTTCTGGAAGAGTATCTGTTCAGAGCCGACGTATGTAACGTGTTTCTTGAGTTGTGCCTATCTTTAGGATATGCATGTGTATATTCATGATTAGTTATGAGTTGATGATATTAATCTAAAGGCACCAAATGTGTTTCAAGAAGATTGCAAAGTTAGAGTTAATTTGGTGAGGCCGACTTACTGAAGCATCGCGTCTATTCAGTTTATACTTGCGCGGTTGTAATTATGCTTACATGCTTAGTAGAGATGACAAAGATGTTAAGAAGAGTTTTCTTACAGGTCCCATGATATCATACTTTGAATAAGATACTTACAACAAGTCAGTTGTGATACGCTAAGTATGAATGATACGAAAAGAGAAGAAAGATGTACAGAGCAGATTATCAGAGTTGGTTCATTCATCAAGAGTCTATGTGAAGAAGAAGTGAAAGATTGTAATACACTTGAAATGATCAAGATAGTAGGTTTACTCTATAGTTCATTATCAGATATAGTGCATATCTGTTATGCAGAAGGTTGTAGCCTTCACCATCAAGCAGTGAGCTTTTGGACAGTGAGTCCACCATCCCTAATAGGGTTATTTGTAAAAGACTCTTAACAGGGTCCGACCCTTAACCAGGTCACTATACTTATTGCATTGTAAAGTACAACTCCTAACAGGGTTGAAATATTTTCTAGCAGGGATTACTATAAACAAGTATATAGTTCATTGTGGGTGCTAATTCCCACCAGGGTTTTTACCATTTGGTTTCCCCGTAATCAAATTGTGTGTTGGGTACTGTGTTATCTGATTAAGCATTTACTTTGTTGTATTATGAAGTTAAAGAAGAAAAATAATTAAAGTTACTAATAACTGATTCACCCCCCCTCTCAGTTATCCTTTGGGACTATTCTAACAAGTGGTATCAAAGCCAAGTGCCTTGGAGAAGAAGCCTAACAACTTAAGGTACATCAGATGTCTTACTTTAGAAAAGAAAGCCCTAATTTTGATGGAGAAAATTATCTGGATTGGAAAAACAAAATGATGACACATCTATAGTGTGTTGGATTTGAGATATTTGAAATTTCTACACAAGAAGTTGTAATTCCATCTCTAAAAGACCTTGCAAAGGATGATGCTACTAACAGACAAAAGGATACATTTACCAATAATGCAATTGCTAAAGAAGCCCTAGTCAACGCCTTATCCGACAGTGAATTTTCTAAAATCAAGAAAATTGACAGAGCATATACCATATGGAAGTATTTAGAAGATATGTTTGAAATAGATATTCAAGCAAAGAATGCACGTAGGAAGACATGGAAAAAGAAATACAATAGTCTTGAGATGTTACCTGAAGAGAACATTAGAGCTTACAATCAAATGATAAATGAAGCAGTCTCTGGAATCAGAAACAATGGTGGAGAAATATCAGAAGAAGACATAATGGACAAGCTTCTAACTACTTTAACATCAGACTATGAAAAAATATAAGTATTCTAGAGGAAAACATGCAATTCTCACAAGACTTCAAGAGAGAGACTTTGATTAGAAAAATCTCTACATTTGAGATATCAATATTGAAGACTGAACCTAAAAGTGAAATAGCTTTCAAAGCCTCAGTCCATGGTAAGAAATCCTTACACATCTCCAGTCATAATGAGAAAGAATAAGTTGATGAAGAAATAGAAGAAATCATTACTATGATTGCTAGAAGAGAAAAGAAAGGTAAAGTAAAATATGAAGGACAGCTTCCATTCAAATGTTTTTCATGTAAAAAGATTGGTCACTTTGCATCTAAGTGTCCCACAAGAGTCAAGAAGTTCAGATCTGATTACAAACCCAAATATAAGAAGGAATGTTATCATGCTGAAGAAGGTGTAACTGATGAAGATTCAGGAGAAGATGAAATTATATTCATTTCCCTTAGAGACATGGAAAGGTTTCTTGAGGAAATGGACATTAAAGATGAAAATGAAGAACAAGAGTTAGCCTTAATTTCCAAAGAAGACATCAGAACTGATTGGATCATTGACAGTGGATGCTCCCATCATATGACACGCAACAAAGATTGATTTGTTCAATTAGACAAATACAAAGGTGGTATGGTTAGATTTGAAGATAACACTCCTAAGCCTATCATAGGCAGAGGTTCTATCACTTTGGATGGAAAGAACAAGACAAATGATGTTCTATGTGTTGATGGATTACATCATAACTTGTTGAATGTTGGACAACTACTTGACAAAGGTTATCATTTGGATTTCAAAGACAACATGTGCATCATTAACAACAAGGATGGAGACATGATTGCATCAGGCTCTAAAACAAAAGGTAATGTATTTCAGCTCAATTCTGATGTTAGTTGTTTTTTTGCAAAGGTGGATGACAGTTGGTTATGACACAAGAGACTATGTCATAACAATTTTGATAATATAGTAAAGATCAGTATAGTCAAGGCAGTTAGAGACCTTCCTAGTATTACAAGACTAGTTGACACAGTATGCAGGGAATGTGTTATGGGTAAGCATGTAAGGAGTTCCTTCAGAAGCAAGCATAACTCATTTGAGAACAAATTGGACCTAGTGCATACAGATTTGTGTGGTCCTACCCAAACAAGATCATACTACGGAGAAATGTATTTCATTTTGTTTGTTGATGATTTTTCTAGGATGATGTGGGTTGTGTTCTTAAGGGAGAAATATGAAGCCTTTGAAAAGTTCAAAATATTCAAAGCTAAGGTTGCGAATGAATCTGAATTGAAACTGAAATGTCTGAGATCAGATAGAGGAGGAGAGTTCACCTCTGATCAGTTTTATGACTATTGTGAAGAACATGGAATTAAAAGATAGTTGAGTGCACCTAGAACTCCTCAGAAAAATGGGATTGCAGAAAGGAGGAACAAGATCATACTTGATACAACACGCACTATGATGATTGAAGGAAAAGTTGTGCACACCTACTGGAGAGATGCAGTGAACACATCAGTATATACTATCAACAGAACTCAATTGAGGCCAGGCGCAGATAAGACACCTTATGAACTTTAGTTTGGTATTGTACCTACAGTAAAGTATTTTAGAATATTTGGCAGCAAGTGCTACATCAAGAGAGATGATGGTGTTGGTAAGTTTCCTGCCAGAAGTGATGAAGGTATTTTTCTTGGTTACTCTACAAAAAGAAAAGCATATAGCTGTTTTAATCTGAGATTGAAAAAGGTAATTGAAAGTACTCATGTAAAAATTGATGAAAATTTTATGGTTCAAGAAAGATACTATGAATATGCACCTATGATTGAAGATGAACCCAAGCCTAGCAGCA